>VWZU01019453.1:529132-551119 GCA_013397095.1 Sterrhoptilus dennistouni
AAAAAAAATAAAAGCAAAATCTACAGAGAGTGACTTTGGAGATTATTTAACCCGACCTATTAATTTTCGCATGCGAAGTTATTAGGACTCTGAATACAAAAAAGGGTATTCATAAGGTAATTTATTTTTTTTTTAGGATTTTTCAGAGCGTTGAAATAAGTTGCTGAATCACACCTCTGAGGTTTTTTTTTTTCTGTGTTAGTCATTTGGGATGTCTTTTCTGTGTCAGATTCAGTGAGTGCACTGTGGAGAAGAGGGAATGCCACAGTGCTTGGAGGGGCTGGCACATGTGTGTGTGTGTGTGAGCAGTCAACAGAGGCAAACCAAAAATCAAACACCAGTGTTTTAAAAGATTACCTTCCAACACACCTTTAAAGGAAAGGAGTGGAAGAGAAGTCTGGTTTGAAGTCCAGGTCTCATAATCACAGCTGAGTTCATTTTTTCTGTCGCTGCAAAATTGAGAAAAAGAGAGAATTACAAACTCATCTACTCTGAGAAATACAGGGTGAAAAACCTTATTCAGTAACACTTGACTCACTGTTTGGCTGACTATAAAAGACCGAACAGGGAAGCAGAACTGGAATTGCCTGAAAAAATGAAATTCAGAACCAACACAAGGAAGTACTTTTCACTCAAAAAGAAATACAATTTTTCAATAGCCTACTGAGCCAAGTTTGGAATTGGAGGCACTGGGGTCATTAAAGAAGAAGGGAGATATTATTCTAGAAGAACTGTGTTAACCAGGATGACTTGCAATGGGCTGAATGGCCTTTTCCTTCTCCCCAAATTTATGTTCTTTTTGAAAAACTTTGATTACAAGTCATCCTGCTGTGATTTAGATAGCATGAATTTGAAAAGAATGTATCAAATCTTTTCAATCAAGATGCTCGGGTTTCTTTCCAGTCTGAATTCTTGCAAGCCTGTAATAGAAAACCATCAGTCAAGGGAAAGAAGTATCAGGAGTAGCAATTTACCTTAATGTACTATTTCCTTTTCTAGCATAAAGGGTAAGAGACAAGGATCCCAGACAACAAAGGCCAGAATATAAATCTGTATGGGAATATATTAAAAAAAAAAAAATAAAATCCCCCAGACTGACAATTTTGAGGAAGACATTTTATTTCTTTTGTATGCCTCTTTTCTTGTGGCTAACAAGTCTCTACTGTATACACATCAGGTCATGAGTGCATTCAGGACCCAGCAGAGAAGAGACAAGTTTCATTGTAATGAATTCAAAGTGCAGTAATGGACTTTAGCTTTGGCTTTGGACAAGGTCCCTGGACATACTTGACAGAAGTTGGCTTTTAAAACTATATTAATTTGTTAGAGAGTGGGAATGGCCCGGAAAATTAATATGTAAAGCATTTGGTGGGGGATGTTTGTTTGGTTGGGGTTTCTGGGGGGTTTTTTTGTACAGTTTTCTGTACAGAGGAACATTTCTAATGTTTAGGTTTGAGTTCCACTCAATCACTGTATCCATTGCAGGAATCCACTCTGTCCTGGGCTGAATTGCAAATATTGGGCACACTTTGAGATTCTTTGGCACAGTTTCTGCAATCAATCCTGAACTCGTTTATCACTTACAATGGAGTTTTGTTGGTGTGAATGCTGGGCTGCCATTGTGTGTGTGTGGACATCCATACGTCAGACTGTTGTTGTGGGCTTTTGGGATAAACTGTGTGGTTTTGAAAACAATAGCAGCCCTGGGTTATTTAAGTTTTTAAGGGTTGCCTAATTCCAGAGCCTTATTCCTCCAGTTCATCTCAGAAGCATCTGTTCCCAATATTTCTGGAGTTAGTAACACTAGGAAGAAATTAGTCTTTTGTTGCATTCAGGTTGGTTCTCCTCCACCACAACACCTTGTGCCAAGTAATTTGTGAGTTGTTTTATGGATTCCCAGTCCCTATGGGATTTGTTGTTGTTGTTGTTGTTGTTGTTTTTATTCTGCGTCCCCCTGTATTATAGCATGACTGTGGGGAAGTGGGTTAATTGTTTTTGTCTGATGAAAATATTCACCTTTTTACCTCCTGGTGCTTTTGAGTAGTATTCACTAACTCTTACCAAATTCTTTTCTGTGGAAAAAATTACTTGAAATTACTACTGTGACACTCAGAGATTTCAGTCTCGTTTTCCTATGCAGAATGTGCTTCTTTATATTTATTAAGAAATGTGAGTGGACTGTAGGATTTCTGCATAATTCTACTCAACCAAGTAAACATTCAGGGGAATAATTCACACACAACAGAAATTCACAGTAGTGTAGGCTTGCCTTAAACCCTGTAATAAGATAGGTGGCTTGTATGCAGTCTGAAACATCTTGCTCCTGTTATATTTGCAGTGTTATGGAGAAATCAAGAACATCAGTAAAGTTCAAGGGCAGGAAACTTTCTTTCAGTTTTTTTGTTTTGTTTTGTTTTGTTTTTTTTTTAAATTATAGGCAATGTCTGTATGCACTTGTATATAATAACTGAAAAAATAATGCCCATAATATAAACAACACATGGGTCAGCCTAAACCACATTTTCAAATGTGTCTGTTTTATTAAAAAAGTGATGAACTGTTAAGCTGCCTTCTGAAGACAGAACATAAGAAGCAGATTCAAGGGCTTTGGAAGTTAATGCTGCTCAAATACATTCAGAGGGGTTTTTTAAATTGTTTTTTACTGTTGACAGTGTGTTATCTTTTTTATAGGCTTCTAAACCTGTTGGTAACTATCCTGTTCTAGACAGAACAACCATCAAAATCCTACCATATTAAGCTATTTTGTGAAGAATTCTTTTAACTTATGGTTGGTTGATACATGGCAGCATTTGAATTTAGCTCAGTATTCAAACACAATCCTATGTTACCCTTTTGTCTCTCAATATAAACAGAATTAAACATACTCAACATGTAGCATTTAAACAGAAATCATATAGAACAGTCTTCATTCCTTTTGAGGTCATCTGATGTAGGTTTTGTAGGATTGGACATGTCTTAAAACCCTTCTCTGTCCTTTGTTGGCTGCAGAATAGTGCTGCTAATTCTTCATGCTTTCAGGAACTTTAGTAAAGAATCCAGGGTAAACTCTTACTGAGTATTTAAAGTCACAAGTGTCTAGAATTTAATGGGTCTGTCATTGGCCAAACATAGTTGAGGAAGGCAATAGGAAAAACAAAGCTGAGTAAAAGAAAATTAGTGGCTTCTGTGCATTCTAATCTCTTCAATTTCCCCATTGTTGCCCCATTTCAACCTCATATTTCTCTATCACACTTTTTCTTATAATTATTCACTTTTTATTTATCTCACTTCTACTATTGATTAGCTAATTTTAAAGAGGAATTTACTGGGGCTAATATTGTGGATATGGCATATTTAAATTGCCCTCTTCATTCAGGGACAGAATTGGCATTAATCCATTGAATTGAACTCTGAGCTTGTCTAGTCTGGAGAAAAAGAGGCTGATCCTGAGGAGGGAAAGTGGAGAGGGAGGTGCACAGCTCTTCCTTGGCATCCAGGGACAGGAATGGTTCAGAGCTTCACCATCACAGATTCAGGCTGGACATTAGGAAACATTTCTTTACCAAGAGAGTGGTCAAGCAGTGCAACAGCCTTCCTGGAGAGGGAGGTGGTAAATGCCCTATCCCTGTCAATGTTTGGAAAGCTTTGGACAATCCCATCCATAAAGATCTTTGAGTGTTAGGCCTGAAGCAGCCAAGCAGTTGAGCTGGATGATCCCTGTGGGTCCCTTTCACTGTGGCTTTTCTGTTCTATTCTGTGCCATTGTATTCTATTCATCCCTAGCATTTATATCATGGCAGCCCCAGCAGATGCCTAATGTTGCACTGGAACTCGCAAGCCTCCAGTTGAGAGAGGTTCCTGAAAAGATCTGAGCTTTACATTTCATATCACACCTGAAAATTTAGGTCACCTTCCCTTCCAAATAAATTATAATCAAAGGATTCAAGTTATGGGATAATATCATTTTTTTTAAGGGCACACAAACGTTTAGAAGAGTTACAGTCATACGTTTCCCCATCTGTTGCTGGATCCCTTCAATAAATGGCTTTTTAATGCTTGAAAAAGCTATTTTAATTCTCTTTGTAATGGTTAGAAGACGGTCTTTTGTACTGTGTTCAAAAGACCAGTGTTGGAAAAGGGCAGTTATTTTAGCCATATTGCAATATTAAAAGTATGTTAAAAGGATGGAAAAGGGAAAAAGGAAAATGGCAGTCAAATAATCTCAGTCTTGGTCAGTTGAGAGTTCCAAGGATCAGCTTCATTAGTCCTGACATCAACTAAAACTTAACTTCAGACATCAGATCTAGGTCAAAAATTACTGTGGATAAGTTATTTATTAGCAAATGTAGTAAATGGGATTTTCCAAATGGAGTGGACAGTTTTTCTGCCAAAGAGCACCTCTACAATTATTTAATTTTTAACGAATTGACCTATGTCAAGAAATCTATTCTTTCCATCAACATGTTATATCTTAAAATCTCAGTTTTATCCGCTGATATTTCCTTAGCATCAATTATTGTCTTTGCATTGCCTGTATTGTAGTGAAAGAAAAATACGGACAAAAACCTAAAAATCAAAGTATGTAGGACTGAAAAAAGTGGGGTTTTAAGGCTGTGAGGCAGAAAGTCCCACAAAACACGTGATGCCCCCTCACTGTTGTAGGAATGTGAGCTAATCCTGACTGCATTCCACAGCTTTTCTTTCAGCAATCAAAAGGAAAATGATGTATCAGCAGCAGAGCCGTGCTGCATTGGCAGCACCCCTTACATACATAGCAGGGCAAGAGTGTGGCAGGGAATGGGACCTGCAATCCAGCAGAGTGTTATTCAGCCTGAATTTTACAGATGGTACAATTTTGTCAGGCCTGTACTAAAATTTAAGAACTAATTTTTTGTCAGCTTTACATGACATTCAACATACATTATGATTACACATTAACCAAATTAGTTTGTGACTACATTAAAATACATAAAAATGCAACATTAAGACTTTTCTAGGTGTCTTCCCATGACCTGATTTCTTGTTTTCTGGACAAGGACAGTGATCAGTCTGCAGATACTGTCCTGATCCTGCAGACTCACCCTCTTGGTGCTGTATCAGCAATCAGGGAAGCTCTTACTGGGTTTTAATTCAAATGCATGTGTGTCTGTGGAACATTAGGAGCTGTTTGGCATTAAGGATAAAACCCCATTCCTTGAACTTTACTTTAAAAAGTTTATTTGGAAGGTTGTGTAGAAGGCACTGTGGCATAATCATGCCCAAATATTCCATTAATTTGATTTTTTTTTTCTTTTACTCATTGCATACTGAGATGAGTAGAACAAAAATGAGGGATTTTGATTTGTTCTTTTTTCTTGGCGCCCAGTCTGTGTTATTATAGATAAATAATTTTCGTGATAAGCTTAAAGCATTTATATTGTTATGCACTTATCAAGCATTTACTCCATTTGCTCATTTTATGTAGCACTTCACAGCTTCGATAAGGTGTAAATATTAAGATAAGACCCAATTTCTGTCAGAAGTGTCAGCAGAACCTGCTTCAAAGAAAGAAAAATAATCAGACTTCAAATTTTTTACTCATTTTCCAACTGTATATCTGAACATCTGCAGTGCCATAGTAGATAATGCTAAATATTTCTGCTGCTATACAACTATATCTCTGTTTAAGACAGAAACTTAAAACTAATTTAAACTATTTACTCATATGCTGAACATTCCCCTTTTCTATTCCACTAATTTTCTTTTGTTTATGTAGCGAGAGTATTTAGCAGAAGGGCATGGTCACCTTGCAGTTCATGTAAAGTTTGAAATCACTTTTATGATTAAATTAGGAAAGGTTCATGATTTTCGGTGTCAAAGTATTTGTAGAGGTCTACCAGAGATTATGCTTATTTTTCCTTTGCATACTAAAGGAGATAACACCCCCCTTATTCCTCCTGGCCAGTAGAGCTATTTTCACAAGCCACCTGTAAAATAACTCAAGATATTTCAGGACTGTGAAGGGCACAAAAATCTTTCAGTTGGTACCTGAAGGGGTATTAATTATTTCACTACCAGGAAATGAGTGATAGAGCCCTACAGTGTCATTGTCACTTTTGCTGGAGAGAAAGAATGATTTCCAAGCAAGGAGAGGGGCAGAAACCCAAACAGAAATCATTGCTTTGTCACTTCATAAATGTGGGGTGGACCTTAAGGGGGTGCACCTTGGGGTGTGCCTTCCATGCTTTGGAAATACTGCACCTCTGCTTTGGAAATGCCGTGTGGAGTTCTGCTCATCCAGCAGCAAAAAAATGTGATAGAAATGAGGGGAAAAAAAAAAAAGTGAGAAGGATGGCTGATCTTTGAAAATGGTGTCTGTGCTAAGAGAGATTAAACACACCAGCACTCTTCACCTTGGGAAAGAGATAGCTGGAGAGAGAGGTGGCAGCAGTTAAATTAAATTAGAAATGACATGAAAAACGTGAATTATGTGAATACAGTCACCAATGCAGAAAGTTTCTAGACTCTGGAGTCAAAAAATGGGTGAGTGAGCAAGGGAAACTTTATGTATTCCATTTTTCATTTTGGTTGTAAATTAAATTGGACTAGATGGTGGTGTTTTCCCATCTAGTACAGACATTCCTATGTTCTCAGACTGTCTGTTCAGGAAAAAAAATCACAAATGTCCTATTCGTCGTGATTTAAATGAAGAAAAACATAACCCAAAATCATAGCTTTAATTAATATTAGAAACAATAAAATTCATAAAAATGGGCCTTTCTAAATGTTGACTAACTGTAGACTACAGGGCTATTTTTGTTCTGAAAAGTAAATTTAAATATATTAATTTAATAACCACAGATAAAAATGCAAGATGAGTAAATCACAACCTTAATATACCTCTACATTCAGCCAATGTAGGTAAAATAAATCTTGTAAAAGTATAATTTATTATTACAGCATCTTTGGTGCAGAGACAATGTAAATATGCTGATATCCGTAACAGAGTTCACATACCACATCAAACATAGATAAAAATCACTGGTTACGGATCTTAAAAAATCAGACCAAGTCAAGTGATCATTCCACTAATCATCAACTTTTACAAACACCACTGAGTCCTCCTTTTTCTCATTAACTCACCCTTCGGAAGTTTGTACCGACTTAGGATATTTTTAAAATAGGCTTCTACTGTTTTATGGCAAAATGAGTTTTAGCAGGGAGAGACAAGAGAAGTGAGAGGGAGATGCTGGAGAAACGTCTCCATGCAACACGAGAACGTTTTTGTCATCCTGCCCACTGTGTCTCTAGCCCTACCTGGAAAATGTAATCTCAGTGCATTGTTTGGAACTCTAAACTAAAACCATTCCTCTCCTAACTGTCTGGTGAAAAGAAAAAAAAAGTTGCAGTCTCAATTGGAGGCTGTCTTATTATAAACCAGTAAAGCTCCATTGTTTAAGTAGTCTGTAATATTTTGAAAGATTTTTTTTTACAAAGTTACATTTTATTTGCTTGTGTAAAATTTAAAGGCCTAGTACATGGCTAGGATTGAAAAACAGCAAATGCTGGAATTTTTTGTCACAGAAAATAATTTCTCAAAGGTACCATAGTGTATTTTAATTGGGCCTCAACCCTGAAAACATAAAAATACACAGGCAACTGATTATGCATGAAGTCATAAAAGTCTTTTGTGCTTTCCTAAAGGATGTTTTTGAATAAAGTATATTTTCTTTTGCTGTTATAGAATTTGAAGTTTTTCCTCTAAATATAGGATTTTATTTTTAAGCTAAATAAAAGTCTAATGGTTGTGAAGGAGACAAAGATGCTTGAGAGTGCAGATTAATCCCTCCCATTATTGCCATAAATAATAGTGATGTAACACATCTTAAAAAAATGAATGACTAATTTGGACTCTTTATTGCCAAGTCACTCAGTTTCAAAGACATTATAAAATCATAAAACCAAGTTATGAATTTTCCTCCTTCCAAATAATGCAAATAAAAATTACAGATGAAAAAAGCATTTACTCATCCTACAATATAATTCACTTTATCAGGAAAAACAAAAAAGATAGCATCTGATGAGAATGCTCATCACTTGTGAGTCTTACTGCTATAAAGGACATAATAATTTCTCTCTATGGCCAGCTACTGTGTGTGTTCAGTGGAAGAATGATTATCAAACTATTTGGCAATTGGGCTGGTGGTGTGTGCGAAGAAATACTGTCTGGGTGGCTCAAGGTTGTGATAGCAGTAATGGCTCCACAATTAACGGAAGTGATAGAGGAAACCCAAAGAGCATCTGTTACAATAATGGTAGGAATAAGGGACATAAAGCAGAGAGAGGGGTAATACAAATTCAGATTTTATAACCGCAGATAAAAATACAGAAAAATTGCGAGATGATTAAATCACAACTGTTACAGCCCTCTACCTTAATCTTACATAGTTAACCTAAATCTTCTGGCAGTAAAATTTACTGCTAAAATCTTCCTGATGTACAAACCGTGTAAACGTGCTGCTGTGTAAGTCACAGTTCATTTGCCACAGCAAACACAGGTAAAAATCAAGGTACAGGTTTTTTACAGAATCAGATTAAGTTGGTGAATATTAGACAAATCTAAATTTAAGCCTAGTACCAATGAAGGAAGATTTATATTATTTCAATGAAGGAAGATTTATATGATCATGAAGTACATTGTGAATGATTTATACATATGCATTGTTTTTCCTGCCAAAAAAACCTGCATTTTTCAACATTTACAAGTTACAAAATCCATGAGTAGAGCCATAAAAATGAGAATTTTATATAGTGGGTTAAAGGAAACAATTAATACTGTGAGTTTTTGTTGGGTTTTGATTTTGGTTTTGTTTTTTCTTTGGGAAAATATTAGAGCCTATTAATGACTGCGTCATTAGAGATTTTTCATTGGTCTTTTTTCCTCTGGTGATATGCATAAAATTCAAGTTTCTTTTCATGTTCAGGAAGGTCATGGAGCATGTATGAAGGTGTTCTCTGGTTCTTTGGGCAGAGAAGGGAGAGCCATGCTGCTCTGCAGGTACCTCTGCTGGAGACCAGCAATGATGCTGCTGGGGTTCTCTCCTCTGGTAGAATTTCATTTCTGATTCTGCATTTCCTGGTGAAGAACTCTAGCTGCCAAGAGGATGCACATCCTAGTCAGTCACACCTCTCCCTCTGGTACATGGGCAGGAAAAAGCACAGCCAGTTATGAATCAGAAACACTGACTTTTAGCCCTGAACATCTAAAAGTGTGTAGATTTTATTCTTGTTTTTTTGTCAATACTCACCCATTTGTGAGTGAGAGAAAAATGACAGGAAACAACTGGAGAGGTATCAATGGGCAGAAGTCCATGATCTGTGGAGACATTTTCATCCAAGTTATTTGGTTTTACATGCCCTGAACAGGCTTTTAGCTTCTTCACATCAGTGAAGGCTGTTAAAGAGCAGTGGCTTGGAGTGCTCAAGCCCTGTGAGTCTAACCTAGTAATTCCACCTATAAAAATAATGTATAAAATCATGCACATTACACTGAATATATGAAGGGAATATTCAGGATTGGATAGTTTGGGGGAGTTGGGGTGGATGGATGAAGAAGGTATTGAGTTGATTCTGGGCTCATCCATTAAATGTGTCCCAACTGTACCTCCTGGTGCTACAGAAAAAACAACAGTGATCCCTCAGCTTAATGCAGTGCTACAGCTGTACTAATATGGGTGCTTGAGCTATGTTAAAGGATAAATAACAAACATTTACCGGCACTTCTCCTCCAGTGGGTGATGCAGAGGAGGCTCTGCCCCTGTGTGTGTGTTCAGGCAATTGACCTGAGCCCACACTCTCAAAGGAAGGCTTTTGTTTGCAATAGGGATGTTAAAGTTTCATTCCAGCAGAGTCTCTTGCCTGCTTCAGGCAAAAATTGGAATCCTGGCTTGGTCCCAGCAGCTTGAAAAGAGTCTGATGCCTATACAAATATACATAATGGCAGTCTTAATCATTAGGAATTATGTTATTTTTCTGTTTCTCCAGTAGTGTTTCATAATGAATCAAAATGAGCTGGATGGCTCGCTATCAGTTTGAATGCTAATTAAATGGAGACCTTCAGCAGTTTGTGACCACTTCTATTGCTTCTAATTTCTGTTTGTTTATATTTCTGTTTCTCACTGGGGCTTGTGTTATAGAAAACCCCAGCATAACAGAAGAATCTTAATTTCTTGCTTTTCCTTTCTTTTTTTTTTAGAAGCAAAGCTTCCAAATCCACAGTAAACTCTTCCTACTCAGACATCAGTGCAACTCAGACTATGCCAACAGGGTTTTTTATCTCCCTGAAGTAGGGATTCAGAATATTAAGCAGTTTGGAGTAGGATTTACAAGGATTTTACCTGCCTAGTTGCCCCATCATTTTCTCACTTCTTTTCTTCAGTTTTGCTTCAGTGGACAGAAAATTAAATTCTTTGGAAACAAAAGGAATTCAGCAACAACAAAGCAACCAACTAATTGGGGGAAAAAGAAAAGGAAATAAAAGGAAAGCATCCTAAAATATGTATGGTTTGCCCCCCTGGTTTTTGCTAATCATGCAACAGTGACTAGAGCATGGACTGGTATTCTGCCTTGAAATCTGGTTTTGCTGGTGGAAGTTTCTTGTTGACCTAAAAGGGGGTGAGTTTGACCATTGGAGCTATTCCCATCCTCACTGTTCTCAGAGGGGATGTCATTCCATGTTTCAGCACCCCCTCATTGATAATACCAAATACTTGGGCACACACAGCAAATCCAAAGCAGAGCCTCTGTTCTTCCTTGTATTTTATTCCTTTTTTGGTATTCTTCTGTCTTTAAATGCATTAAGGATGGAAAGGGGCAGCAGTGAAATCCAGGGAAAGATACATACTTTATTCCTGTCACTATTTAAAGAAGCCCTCATAGTTTATTTTTAATGGTGGGCAGAGGGACAGCATTTGGAGGAAGCAAGCAGAAGGCCAGTTTATAACACTAATTCTAATTTTCTCAAATGGTAAAGAGAGCTATACATGTTAAATAAAACTGATACTCCTACTCCTGCTACTAATAATAACAGAAATAACTAAGAGAAGGGCATGCTGATTTTAATTCATAATTCTAGGGAACCTCTTAAAATCTGCCTTTCCTTTCCTGAGCTCTGCCAAATAGAGAGAACACATGTACCCAGTACTTTTTCTTGGTCCTGGTTGGTTTCACCTACAAAGGTGCAGTAAGTCTTTCTGCTGAATTTTAGCATTTTCTGTTGTATTGGAAGCACCAGAAGTCATGGCTACATCGCTGTGATTCAACAGTGTTTATGAACTAAAGTGAAGAAAATTGGACAGAAAGTGATTTGCATTCTTAGGGCAGATTCTTTCCCCTTTCATAGTCTTTCCAGTCTCTGCTTCTTTAAAATCTCTTTTCATTTATGTTCCTGTACCAAAAATGTTAATAAGCAAAAAATGCTCGGAAGAAAGCATTACTTTGCTTTTTTTCCAAAATTTCCACAGCCAGTGTAACATTTCTTTTGTTATAATTGATTTTCAGGTTTGTTTAAAATGTTTTACATATTGAAATGAGTCATCCAGTTTTCAGGGTGTTCTTGGAATAAAAGGTTTCTGTACAATGTAGGTATAAAAACACAATTAAAATGTTAGCAGTAGAATAACTCTCCCTAAACATGTTGAAAATGTTTTGATTTTATTTTTCTTTGAAAGAACAGTTCAACTCACCATCAATTACACTTAGAGCTCATTATGTTTGTGCTGTTATAATCATCAGTCCTTTTATGTCCTGGGCCTTTCTTGTAGCTCCTTGGAAGAATATTTTGGTTTTGATGCACAGCTGCTTGTTTCACACAGGTCCTGCCTCAAACAGCCAGATCTGATATCAAATGCTCTTGTCAGTTACAAAAAGCAATCACAGCCATCATTTTTTATGTCTCCTCAGAAGGCACATAGGAGACATTTCAAAGTGTTGTATCGGAGTGTTGTATCACAACATTCTTTTCTCTTTAAGCAACCCACTGAAGGTGTACTTCTGTAGTGCCATGGATCCTCCACACACTGGTGCTCCTTTAAAGGACGATGCTTTGGAGCTCTTTTAGCCCTTCAGTAACCCTGTCCATCCTGTTGGCACATGAGGAGATGGAATAATTTAAAGTCAGATTCTGAGAACTGATAATTAAGAGGAGAGATTTTATCTGTCACTTCCCTCAGTATTTGCTTCACTGTGTGAGTCTATGGACTAAAATTATTATTATTTCTTTTAAATTTTCTTTTATGTGTCAGCATCTTCGACAAGGATTTCTGCAGTAGGTGATTATAAAGCTTGTCTCTAAAAAAACAAACAAACAAAATTACTTGTCCTCATAAAGGTGTTATTCCAAAATCTGTGATTTGAAATGATCAATAAGATCTTTCCTGAAAGTTCTACTGCTTAGACCTGGGGGTTTGCCAGCACAAGGTGGTTCTTTCCCACCAGACTGGAGACAATTCAAGAGTTTGTTCTCTGCTCTAAGAAGACAGGCTTCCATTAAAGGTTACAAATGTGGTTCAAGAAGCTTTCTCAGTGACACTGTGTTTATATTCATGCCACCACATGAGAAAAATACCTGCTCAGTGCTTTGCAGAATGGGGATTGTATTCTCCATACGAAGGAACACATCTCTGAGCACTTCACACTAAGAAGGTCCCAGAAGTAGTTTGGATTGGATGAAAACCATGTCTGTCAGGCAACAGCTCTGAGGGGTAGTTTTCAGTTGTTTTAAATATTTAAAAGCTTGAAATGTATATTGAGTCAGATGGGACAAGAGTTCATCCTTAGATACTGAAAGTAAAGCAAGCATGAAGCATAGAGAATGTTAAACTGCTCAGTGCTAAGCCTCTGATGAGGGACTCAGTCATAATATTTGTTTAAAGGGTTGGATGGTATAGTTCCTTTTGGATGTAAAGGAAAACTAAACTATCTGTTTTGTTTGGGCAAGGTTTTCTGGGATTTTTTTTTTTTCTTGAGCATATTTCAAGAAAAGGGAAGTCAACTTCTTTTCATTTCATCTGTTCTGTGAAATGACAGACATCTCTTCAGGCAAAAAAATCCTGCTGTAATTTGTCTGACTCTCAGCAGACAGGTAAATACAGCTTGAAAAGCAGTTGTTTCAGAGAACAAATTTAAGCAACACTAGACAATGTGATTTACATTTAACTGTGCATCTTGGCTTCTACAGATTTCCTATTGATAACTGGAAGATAAATTCTGTGAAAAAACAGTGCTTAGAAGAAAACTTCCAATGTTTCACATACATGCTTTCTTTTGTGTTCTCCTAAAACGGTTAGGATGTTAATAGTATAGAAATTAGGAAAAAATAGAATAGCATAGAAATTATAGAAAATTCCTGTTATAAGACGCTAAAAGGGAATTGTTTAAACTAAATAGTGGTGAATGCAAATGAGTGATATACCCTATCAACTAAATGTGCATTTGCTTAAAACATCATGTTTTGAATTAACAGTTGTGACAAGACAGTTCCAATCAGAGGGGTGCTTTTTTTTTAAATTAAATTCACAAAGCCCTAGTTCTCCCAAAACATCACTATCCATTTCTGGGGACTTAATTTCTGTCTCTTAGTGTGAAGGTGGTCATGGCCTTGGCATGTAATTTTGTTGTGGTTCCCTTACTATTTCAGGTGGTTTCACTCTCTTTTATGCATGGAGGAATTGTATTTGTTTTAATATTCTTCGTTAACTTCTTCATCCCCAGGGAAACATAATGATTCTGTTCCCCTTCATGTTGCATCTTGAATAAAATAACTGTGGTTAGGACATTTTGGTTTGAATTCAGTATTTTCAAGTGTGTATTTAACACTCTTGAGGTAAAACAAATTGCTTGGGCCCTCAGGCAACTTAGGGCTGGAGACACTTACTTTGAGAATTTAAAACAGCTTTTTGGGGCAGGCAGGTCCACAGATGTAGAAAAAGGCATGGTGCCTCTAGGCACGTGCAGTAAGTGTATCAGTTATCCAAGAATGTATTTTCAGGGATGCATTTGTCTTGCTGTCCTTTAAATGGCTTAAGCCACTCTTCTGTGAACACTCTTCATGACTTTTGCGGTTCAAATTTGCCTTAAGATGTACTAAAGATACTTAAATGCTCATTTGGTTCTCATCTCGAGTACGCATTCACATTGAGTTGAAAAACAAATTGCCAGAGGTCTCATGGAGCCTACTCTTGTGGGACAAGGAAAAGTTCTTCCCTTCCAAAGGAACACCAGTAAGTAACAGGAACAAAATAATAATTCAATGACAGGATTTGTGGAGATGCTTGTGACACTGGTGAAATTATTTTTAATGACAGATTTGGTGAAGCTGTATGAGCTTCTTTCGTGGAAAAGTAGCAGAGGAAAAGGATGGTGAGAGAGCTGTGGAAGGCAGGAGACACACAAAACTGTGTAAGCACACTCCTAGATAGAGTTGGGACAAAATATCATTAACAGATGTTCTGAGAAATTTTCCTCTCCTTGAAGTCGAGTTATGTCACCAGAGAGGAAGGGATATGGGAAAGTGGAAGGAAAAGAGAAGTGGCTGATGCTCTCTGGAATGTTTTCCCACAGGAAACCCAGGGGCAGAGAGAAATTTCAGGCCAGAAATTTTGCAGCGGGATTTTTATCTGCTCAGGTTTGGGGAGAAGATGTGGACCATGTATTTAGGTGCCAGATTGTCAGGTGAGGGTTTCCATGTGGGGGTTCCATGGGAGGCCCCTCTGTGTTTGGGGTCTGCAGTGTACTTTGAAAAACGTGTGCTCACTGTTATTATATGGAGATAAGGCTCAGTATATTTTTATCTGCAAAATGTTTTGTGCATTGAATATCAGCTCTGACAGGCAGACAAGCAATTTGTGTGGCTGCTGATTCTTACTCCCCACTATTACAGAGGAACACCACCATCCAGAGTTTTACTTGCATGACAATTTCTCTGCTGCGTAAAGAGATAGGAGATATTTCAAATTAGTTGACCTTGCTATAAATAAATCTAGCTGTACCTGAGGAAAACAGAATTACACTAGTTTTGTCATAGCTGGCCATAAAACTGAAATCCTGACTGAAAATACTGCAATTGCCACAGAATGCTGAAATGTCAGCTCATTTCTTTGCAAATCTAACCTCTCAGTAATTGTAAACATAATTTGATGGAAAGTCCATTGGGACAATTTGCTGATCTTTGACATTTTCATTATGTATAATGCTTTGTGAAACATCCTCTGAAATAATCTAGTGTAGAATTTAGAAGTTTGGTTTCATTGGGTTTTATTTCTTAGAATTCTGAGACTCTGTTTGTGAGATTAAAACCAGATTACTTTGAGAAAAAAAAAATTGTGACAGGAAGACAAGGCCCTTTATATCACATAGAGTTTTTCTCTACTAACATACACCTGCTTTCTGTGGTATAATTTCTAAGGTTTTGTGTGAACTCCTGCTCCCTGATTCATGTGTGTCACATCACTAGAAGGTAGGGGAAAAGTAATTGTGGACCCTTTCAAATATTTGCAGTATGGATATGACAGTGATGGCAGAAATGTAAGACAACACAGAAATGGCAGTACAACCTTAAGCAATAGCAGGATCTTGGCATCCTCCTGGATGCTGGTTGATTATTAACTGTTCATTTTAAGATGCAGCAAACGGCAAAACTTTTTTTATTTTGTTGTAGTTTGGGGTTTTTTGTTTGTTTTTAACATATTCTTCATTTTGGTGGCTTACAGCCCATTTCCTGGACGTGTAGAATGATAAAAGTTTTAACAGACCTCTGGAGATAGCTGGTCTGACCCCAGCTTTGAGCAAGGCTATGATGCATCAGGTTGCTCAGGGCCTCATTCAGATGAATTTTTTCATATGTCCATGTATGGAAAACCCACAGCATTTCTGAATAACTTGTTTCAGTGTTTGACCATCCTGTGGTGAATAAGAATTTCTTGATAGCTAGTTTGAACTTTTTATGTCCCAGCTTGTGTCTATTGCCTTTCTTCTTTGCCTCTAACAAAAGCCTGGCTCCATCATCTCTTCTCCTTCCCCTGTAGCAGAAGGCAGCAAGAGTGTTTCCTCCTTCATGTCTCTCTTCTTCAGCATGTAATTCTCCCAGCCTCTCCTCATTCTTTGTGTGAAATACATTGTGTTAGAGCTTAGACTTTTAGAGCCATGGTGGGTTTTAAAACAACAGTGGTTTATGAAGATATAACCATGTGGCAGCAACAAAAGGCACAATGGTGCCTGTAAATACCTAACTTGTTCATGCCAGAATGGTTACTTGGGTTATTATATTATTACTTATTCAGAGAAGTCACTCTACCTGTATTTTAAACACCACCATTATTCTAAAGCATTAACGTTTTATGGCTCTTTTTTTGTGACTGCTGTGGTTGCTTTCGTTACTCAGTGATGACAAAAATGGTAAGATTACCTGATGACTGTTCCCTGAAACCTTGACCACTAGATGCAGGTTTGATTGCTGCAGGTAATTTTAAAGTTCCAAACTGTTTTGTTGCATTCGATTAGCATACAAATAAAGCATTTAATATTTAATTGCTCCCCTGAGATTTTAGGTAACTTTGTGTAACTAAATATAAAGACATTTCAATCATAATTTTCAAAGTTTAGTTTTAATGCATAAATTATTAGCACTTGTGGGAAAGTAGACATTACTGGGGTGAAAAAGCAAACTGAAGCCAGTAGAGTATAAGTATTCAATTTTTAAACATTAATTCTATGGTACCTTATTGTATCAGCTGATATACATCTTCAGTGATTCTATTATTTAAATGGAACATCCTTTCCTATTAAATTCAAGGTTGTTTATGAACCAAAGGGTTCATGTTGACCTGTTTAACAATGTTTAACAGCATCCCTAGTACTTCTCGGTTTGTTTCCATAATCTGGAAGTAGATTCATCCCATTTCTGGTTTATTCCCATATTTCTGTTTATTTTTATCAATTACCTGGTGTGAATTACTTCCAGTGGCGTAACTGCATAAGGCTCATTCAGTCTCACCTCTCTGAAATAAAAGCATTTAGCTTTTAATCTCTCCCTTATGCAAATTCATAATAATAAATACTCAGTTTCCTTTTATACAAGAAAATAAAGATAGATGATAGATAGATAGATAGATAGATAGATAGATAGATAGATAGATAATCTCCAACAAAAAGCTTAATGAAAATTAAACCCACAAATATCCATTTAAAATGTTTTGAAATACTATTATATAGAACATTGTGTGTAAGGGCAGGTGAAGTGCCTGCCTTACCAGTACTACTGTGATATCTAAAATCATTCTTTTATAATTCCTTCTGTGAATCAAGGTAGTACATTGTTCTGAGCCTCACTTTATTTCAGAGGAACTGAGGCTCAGATAAAGGGAACACTTTGCCAAAGGGCACGTCAAGGCATTTGTTGAATGGCAAGGGTTTAAATCTGATTTTCCAGGCTTATTCCCTGGAAAAACCTTGCTCTCCAAGGGTGGCACCAGCATGGTGTCCTGCAGGAGCACCTCCCCAACCTCTGGGCCTCAGGTGTTGCCATGAGCAAACCAAGCACAGCAAGCACAAGGTTTCATGATTTTGCTCTGCCATGAGGTGCAAAAAAACCCCTTTCCACCTTAAATATCAAATTGGATATTTCAGGAGCAGGCCCCATGCTGCCTCCTTGGCCCAGGTGACAGGAGCAGGGCTTTGATGAGAGAGGCTGCTCCCAGCCAGGGGGACTTTGTGATCCTGCTCTGCCCAGCACCGCGGGCTCTCTGCTGCCGCTGGCGCCCGACCCAGACGTGCTGGTGTCAGAGAGAAGCTGTCACAGTGGGCTCTGAATTCATGATTCTCACCTCCACGGGAGGAGGAGCAGCCTGCTAAAGGTTTCCAGAAGGCAAGGAAAGCTAAAAAAACCACTGCTGCTCACAGCTCAAGGATTCCTAGTTGTTTCTTTAACTTGCCTTTGTCTACTCTGGTCGCCAGTGTCTTGTAAACTGGAGCTGGGGTCCAACAGCCCAGTTCCAAATCAACAAAATCATGTCTTAAGTCTCACTTGTTGCATGCTTACATGTTTTAAGGGCTGTAACAGCCTTGAAATATCCGCACTTGTCTTCACAGCTCTCAGAAATAATCTCTGTGTTGCAGCTGAATATAGCTTGTTCTACTTGCCTGTCAGTAATGCTATTGTTTGAGATGTTGGTTAGATAGTCACATCCAAAATTTTGCTGACTTACAAAAGTTTCTGCATCAAAGAGGGTTTCATCATGTTTTTGAAGGGCGTCTTTATTTTTAATCAGTTTCAGCCTTCAGAATACTTCAGAGAGAAATATCATGTCCCTTATGTGACTATAATGTAAAGGCAACAGACTTATTAGGAAAGAAACAAGTAAAGTTGCTCAGCAGTGGCATTTGGAAAAGTTGTGTTAAATCTAGATTTTAGAACACTGTTTTCTCCTTTCACAATTTGTCTTCTTGACTTCCTAAAGGGAGGACTAAGTTTTTAGAGGTCTTTTAAAAGGAAATGTCATTTAATGAACCACTTCAGTTAAGTAAGAGTGGATGCTAAGTGATGCAGGCTAATGAGACGATTGAAGGTGAAGGGTTTATATGGCAAATCTCATGCAGTTAAAACAGAATAAGAACTGAGTAGGGAAAGAAAGAAAAAGTTGTTGGAGTGATCACATAGGAGATGAGAAGAATATTTCTAGATTTTTCTTAGGTTCATAATGCCTCCAAGACCTTTTTTCCAGACATATGTCTAGGTGGAAACAAATTTTAACCACTGCAGTACAAAGATGCTGTCCTTTTAAGAACTATAGAACAGCAAGGGTTGCTTTGCTTAGCTTTAGAGCAAGAATTTACAAGGCCAAAACTCTCCTTGAGTCACAGTAAGTGTCCTGGTACACTTTCTTGGCAGAATGAATGTGCAATAAGAACCATGACAATGTAATAGGGTAGACCAGAAATATCCATCCTTTGACTATGAGATATTTCCTTTTTTTTTTAAATAAGCCTTGTAGTCTCAATTTTGAATTAATTTTGTTGTTGATCTGTAAAGCTCAAGAAGCTGTAAATCATAAGAAAAGCCCTTCAAACCACAATTAGTTGTTCTATGAATATCCTCCAGACATTTTTCCCCAACCTTTCCTTCTTACCATAAATTCTTAAAAGACCTTCAGTAGTGCACTAAATTTTGACTGTCCACATGTTGCAGCCACCACTGCAAGGAGAGCTGTAAAGTAAATCGTGAAATGGCAGCATCATTGTCCTTTTTTTTTTCCCTTGAAATGTGTGTTATTTTATTTTTGATGTTTCTGGTTGGGATTTTTCTTAAGTGGAAGGCCCTGAACTACTGAATTTTATTTTTTTTTCCTGCAGATAGTGTATAATTTGAAACTATTTTGCATGATTTTTCTGATTTTTAAAGTTCTCTTCTAGAGCACTAGTGATACTTATTCCCCCAGTGTTAGACTTTCTACAGCTTTCCCGCATCTGGAAGAATCTCATTGGGTCTGCCATCTTCAAACAGCATGAGCACAATCAGCATTTAGTAAAATAAACATGGCCCCATTATTTCTTAATGCCTTGCTTAACAACTTTAAGATTAGACCACGTCTCCCATGCTCCCAGTAGGCAGCACTTTAACAGTGAGTAATATTTCTGTCTGCCGTAGTCAAGTAATCCCAAATGTAAGTAATTTACAGGCTGGCATTGGGGACTGTTACAAGAGACATATTGTAATATGTCACTGAAAATCAGCCTGCCTCTGCACATTTGATCAACAGCCAGATGGAGGCTTTTATCACATTTATTTAATCTGAAATGTACATAGTAATTACAGTGGACCTCTGGTTTCTCGGTCCTCGTCGCTGTCTCAAGAGAAGGTAGGAAATGAATCTGTCAGTTGCAAACTGGTGGGGATGTGACCCCCTTGGTAGAATCTGGGTGTGCTGCAGCTGGTGGTGCTGACAGAGGAGATCACGCTGCTGGAAATTAATGCATGTTGCCAAGATAAAAAAATATTTAAAAAAAAAAAGGCCCATAAACCAAAGGCTGTGTAACTGTATTTTTTATGAATACAGAAAGCCTTTAGGAAAGCAAAGACCAGTGTTATTCTTAGCAAAACCCATTACCAATCGATGGCTCTAAGAGCAAACAATCTCTTACTAATAGCTGGATGGTATTTAACTTAAAGGCATTTGAAAACAACAGGCTTAATGTTCCCAGAGGAGAATTTGGTTAAGATATTGAATTCCATCGAGCATGTCATTATTAAAAGGGGAAAATATTGTTGTTTCCATTAGTACAGGGTTGGCATAAAGAATGGATAGCATTCATTTAAACCACCAGAAAAAAAAAATCAAACAAATTGAAGATAGATCTGTCTCTTGGACAGGAACTTCGCAAATGGATGTTGCCATTGTCACAAAGAATTTAATAAGATTTTGTGCCCTAATTGGGGCAGCTATAGAAGGTGCCTCACATATTAACAGTGGTGCTGACCTTATCAATAATTTACCTGTTACTCTGTGCATTATAGCAGGCTATCTCTGCTAATGTCTCTCATGTCTCTCTTTCTCAGATGAGCTGGACAAGTCAACATCCTCTTTTGGATCATTTACTACCCTACCACAAGTATGCCCGGCTAATCTGGAGATACATTGACAGATAAAATATACTATTAACTGCCAAAGAGGCTCTTCTATTACAGTTACTCATACTGAGTAGTCCCATGACAGATTAAATTGCTGCTCAGCCTGAGTAAGGTGTCAGATTCTGGCTCTAAGTGGCTGGTTTACTGGGGTGTTTTGATGTCGTTATAGGCTTATAATTACTCTAATCTGATTTGGTAAGAAAAAAATTAGTATGACAAGCATAAAGAATTCATTTGAACAATAGGTTTTCTTCCACCACAGAACTAAGTTTTAATTAAAGCTGTTCTTCAGTTAAATTAAATCTGCCCTTCTTGGTTTTAAAACCCTCATGAACATATTCAATACAATGTACCTTGTACAACTGTGAGTCTGTTGCTGCCTTTCTGGTCTTTACCCATCCTTACCTGTTCTTGACTAACTTTTCATGTGTGGCTCTGCCTAACTGGTGACAAAACCTTCTCCTCCCAAGCTTCTGCCATCAGCAACAGCTTTATCTCTCTCTCTCCCACCTGCTCCTTCCCATCCATTTGTTTCTTGACTGAAAGTGCAACTTTCTCCCGCTGCTTACTAGTGGTGGTATTTATTATTTGAGCTCTGCAGTGATACTGAGTAGCTCTGAGAAGCAATCAGTGGGGGAGTTTATGTAACAGTGTGGAAAACAAGGTGGCAGAAAAGCCAGAGTGGAAGGATTTATGCATTTTCCAGTGGGTTTAAGCTCTTGGGACTTCCCTTGGTTCGCAGAGGAAGATTTGTGCGATCCCTTCAATGCTTTGAGTGATCCCTCTCTCATCAACCTCCCCATAATTCCTAATGTGTATAAGGTGATAATGGCTTGCTTTCTCCTGAAATATGAATGCTAGGAGTGCCAGAGACCCTCTGAGTCTGGCCCCAGCCCCTGTGATGGCAGGCAGCAGCAGGTGCCCACGCTTCCTTCCCACACAGTCCTGGTCAAGTCTTCTCCAGCCAGCCGAAGTCTGTGGGAAGCAACCAAAAGCCACAGATTAAAGGTACTCTGTGAAAGGGAGAAGAAACTGCCATCTCCAGTTTCTGTGTTAATGAGAGAATGGTTTAATATTTCTATAGATAATTAACTTCTGGTGACAGGAAAAGGAGCTGTGAGCACACCAAGTCCATCTGGTCTCTGGCTTTTTTTGACAAAGAAAAGCAAAACCCAGGATCTTCTTGTATTAATTGATGGAAAGTCATCAAAAGAAAGATGACACTTCTGAAATGTGTTTTTTTTCTCCCAAGGTAGGAAGTCATGAATCTCATTTTTCTAGGTAGAAATAGGTTCTTCTTTTTTCTTTTTTCTTCTTTTTTTTTTTTT
>VWZU01019453.1:551167-562851 GCA_013397095.1 Sterrhoptilus dennistouni
AATAGGTGGATGTTTCCAAAGTTCAGTCTTTTTTTTACTGCAATGAAGGAATTGAGCATTCTGGAACTTCACAAGAAAAATTAAAATTAAAATGCTGGAACAGTTGACTCATTCAGCTTAACAGGGAAATTCTCATGTCATCTGTGCCAGTTGTCTCTTTCCCTACAGCCTCCTGTTCCAGTAGACAGAAGTTATAGCTGGATGGACAAGTATTTCTTCAAACCCAGAACTGACTTAATTATCCTCTACAGAAAATAAGATGAAGGCAAAATGTTGCGGATTTCAGTTCTTTTTTGCCTAAGACAAAGTCTGAAGCAATTAATGAGTTTATTGACAGCAAAAAATATAATGTTGTCAATAAGAAAAGTCTTTTATGTGCTCTAATTAGAGGAACTGTTCCCATCAGGAAACTGGAGCTTTTTAAGCTGCATTAAGGAAAAAAAGAAGAGAAAATGGGAAAAAAATCCTTAAAAAAATGTGTCAATGACACAGGCACAAAATATGGAACAAGGCTCTAAGGACCCTGAAAAATACTGTTAAACTTTTCATCTTAATGTTGTCAGTATACAGCTCTCTTCTAAGCATTTTTTAAAAATACATTTACAAAATAAATAGGTATGGGCAAAGCTTTTATTCACTTTGACAGGGGCTACCTACTCACAAATACATATCAGGACACATTTGCATTTTTCTCTCTGCTGAGAGAAGTCTTGGCCTCATGACAACAACATGAGCTCTTCAAAAGGTACCATAGTTTCAGCTGCTGAAACATTAGTGTGGGACTTTTATCTTTCTGGGATGTAGGCTCTTCTTAATAGAATGAATATAAAATTCAGTACTGTGAAAAAAAACCAAAAACACCCACTTAGAGACAAAATGGGCCAAATGTGCTACGGCAATAGCATGGGAAGAAAAGGCTATCAATTCTTTTGAAGGTTTAGAAGTAATTTTTTCTGCCTGTCTTTGCTATGGTTGATGATGTTCTACTAGTAAAATAGCAGTTTATATGTGCTGTATATTAGTACACTGTTTTGTTCTTCTTTGCTTCAGGCACTGAAGGATAAAGAAGCTTGTCACGTATTTTAAGTTCAGAATTGGTTAATAACAAAACGCATTTTCAACGAATTTCACAGCCAGCCCCTTTGGGCCACTACTCTTTGCAATTTAAATGAAGGTGCAGAAAGTTTCTTTTCTCTCTTAAAAATAGTTTTACAAGTTTGGCCTACATGTATTTTAGTGGTTAGTGGTGTATTACAAAAAGAGATTAAAAACACCTGTTTCAGCCTTCCAGGCCATGCAAGAGAAATTGAACTCCGGGGTGCCCAAATTAAGATGTTAAAATGGGTAAATTCTGCTTACCAGCATTTATCACAGACAGCACTACTGCCACTTTTCCTAAGGCAAATACTTCGTCAGCTATCACTTCACTTCAGTCTAACCTTTTATCCATATTGCGGGACAATTCCCACTTAAGTTTTTTTTCCTACTGATGTAAAACCAGATCTTTGAGGTTCTGTTTTGAGGTTTTGGTTCTGAGGTTTTTAGTTTGGGTTTTTTTTTTTGTTTTACCTTGTTTGTTTTGATGTTTTTTGAAATTTTGCTTTTTATCCCCAAACGTGCATTGGTGGGACAATTAAATATTTTATGAACCCTATGGGCTAAATCTAAATGGACTAATGACATTAGTCTGAATAGATTTCAAAAGCCAAGTTTGTGTCATAAGCTGCAGAAAGAAATCTCTGGTTTCCATAAGATGACTTTCCTCATGACTTTTTTTATAGAAATACTGCAGTGTGAGCTGAGACAAGGAGGAAGAGAAGCACAAAGGGTGGGCTTTGGGTAAAGGAGAAAAAGATGAGGAGGCAAGGGCTTAAAGGTTATAAATGCCACCTAACCATGTGAAAAGTTTCAAACAGGATGTGTACTACTGGACGCCAAAGTATTTGCAATGGAGACAAACCTCTAATGAAAAATTGATTCTTGGGCAGAGATTTTGATGGAAGCTTTTTGTCTCTATTAGGGCTTTTATAAAGTCATCCTTCCTACAAATTCTCTGGTATTTAATAAGCTCTGAGCCCCTGCTGCAACCTGTCCTGTCAGGTTAGTTATAAGAAAACAAGACTCTTAAGTTCTTTACTATCTCTTAAAACTTGTTGTAATGGAACCACGGTTCATAATTTGAACAGAGTGAAAGAGAATGATTACACAAGCTCTCCTCTCCTTGGGAGATTAAACTGATATGAAGAAAAAAATCACTGGCGAATATTTCTAATGTAATTTGCATTCACTGATGGACTTGAGAAATCCTCAAACTACTCTCTCCCCCTAGGTGTAGTTCGGTGTCTGCTGGTTAGGACACTTCAACCTAGTGCAGGTTTAGAATATCTCATGATTTGAGGGTCCTTTTCTCCAGAAATCTTCCCAGTCTTCCACCACTCATTTTCACACTCAACCTGCACCGTTTCAACAGCCTTTCAAGTAAGACAGAGTTCTTGACTGAATTTTTGTACTTTTTGGGCTTTCCCACCCTAAAATGCACATTGCTTTACTGATCCAATTTGAGCAAAGCCCTTAAAACAATAGGTTTTGCCAAAGTATGAAATATTGTTGGGTTGTACTGGGGGTTGTAACAAGTTCTTGAATATGGGGAAAGAATCAGGAGTCATTTGAAGAGATTTTTCTGCCATATAAATTGTAACACAAAGCCATGCCCCAAGATCCCTTATTGGAGCAAGTCTTCTTTGCCACAGAATTTGATTATTCATGAAATCAGTAAAAGTGACTGTAAGCTGGTGATTTTAGTACTTCTGCGAGAAATGGACAGCCCTTTCTTTTCCCAGCCTTAAGGAACAGTAATTTATGAATAATACATATACTTAATAACTCTTCATTTTGTGAATGCTGTTTAAGCTCCACAGCAAATTAGGATATTTCCAATTTTTCGTATAGTAGATATGGTCAATACAAGATATTATTTTGGATGCCTCAAAACCTGGAACATCTCATGCACTGAGTGATTTTTTTAAAACTTCAGCATAGGAGCCAAGAATGCATATTGATAATATTCTGCAAAAGAGAGGGCTACTTGAGCACATATTCCCCAAAATATGCCATTTCAGCACTCACAAATGTTCTTGTTTTGCCTTTGCTCAGTAAAGGGTTATCTGACCCTTTCCTGCAGCCTGCTCAGTCAAGTCAACTCTGCATAAATAAGAAGGAAACTTATGCATGAAGAAACTGAAATTAGGTGAATAATTAACATACACTTTATGCAAAAGCATGAAAAACTATTCCAAAATATAGCTACTTAACCAAAGCGTGAATTCATATTTAAATATCCTACACTGAAACTTTGTCAGCAGGTCATAAAAAGTACATCTCTACTTATTTATCGGGTCTAAGGTTTGTCTGACGTGTTTCATCTCTTAAAAAATGAGACTTTTTTTTCCCTCTAAGTCATTTTAAGAATGTTATTTAAGTGTGTGCTATGTGTATTCACAGTTTGTGAACAAACAGTAACAGGGAAATCCACAAAAAAAATGGGTACATTTTCACAGCATTGGCAATCAGTATTTTGAGGAAGCTTTCTAAATTTAGGGAAAAAAAAGAGCAAATAAGAGAGAATTATGAGGTTTTGTGTCACTAGGTTTTTGTATTATTTTCTTAGTTTCATCAAAGGATGAAATAAGGAGAAAAAAGAACTGATCTCTGAAGATCTAGTCTGATTGCAAAGTTGTAACTCCACTGTTTCAGGCCATGACTCCTGTAGCTGTCAGTGCTCATGCAGCAAAAACCAGTATGTATTAAAACAGTAACACTGTGAGCTTTTATATTTTTTTAATGGAAACAGCTGAATTATAAGTATTTATTGCACAGTTGCACACCTAAGATTTCATTTGCTGGAGTTGTGTGCATGGCAGGGTAGGATTTACTTGGTAAAGTCCATGAAGGTTAAAACATGAATCTAAAATGAAAAAAAAAAAAATCTGAATAATATTGTGCTTTTTGGAAAGCAAACTGTGGAGTGGTCGGTAGTTTCAGGAACTTTAATGGAAGTTGCTAACACTTGTGCCCAGAACACTTGAATGATTATGCACGTCCACTGTATAAATACCTAAAATACAAAAAAGCATAGTTTCCAAACCCCTGTATTTCTGTCTTTCAGATCCTGCTTGGGCACATTTTGAAGTAGTAATTATTTATACCATGATAGAAAGCCCCAGATCTATAATTCATTCATGGGGCTTAGATCATTTCATGAAAGGCAAAAGTATAGTGCATTACTCTGTATGCATAATGTAGAGCATGTTTATATTTAATGCTACCATTATTTTTCTATGAGAAGACTATTCATGAGGTATGCTCCCTGTTCACAATATTGTTTATGTTGTACAGATTTTCATTTTGAGGTGGAAAAAAGGTTTGCTTCCCAAGAAAATGTTGGCCACTTTTAAGAATCTTTATTTGCTTTGCTTCCATCTTCTCCTTTCTCTCCTTCCTTTCCTTTTTCCTTTTTAACAAGAGAGTTGTTCACTGGCAATACAATGATAATAGGTTGTGTATAAGGTTTTTTTCTGGTCAAACTTCTCTTGCAGTACCAACCAATATAATCTGTCTTTGATAGCAAGGTTGAGATTAGAGAAAAAAATATGCTGCTACTTGCAATCTTGTGAACTTGTAAAAGCAAAAATATGCTGCTACTTGTATGCTACTTGTAAATCATTGCAGTCCAGTGATTTACATTGAATTTCAATGTTAAAAAACATTACATTATTTTTAAATTATTACAAATTTCCAATAATTTTTATGTTAAAAAAATTCAGCCTGTAGCAGTATCAGAATCTCATAAATCCACACTAATAGGTGGAACCCTTGTCTTTAGGCTGGCTTTGGGTCACTTGCTGTAGTCACATCAGGTATGTCAGAGGAGGAGTGAGTCACTCTATGTCAGAAATCACCAGAGGATAAAAACACAGAGATGTGTTTATCTCAGTGCATTGTGAGGATTTTTATCTGTAATGTTTATTAAAGCTCACAGAGGACATGCGTTGTAAGCCTGGGTATTGAGCTAAGGCTGTGCACTTCAATCTGCTTTGTAAAAATGCCTGTAGATAAAGTCCTGTGCTAACCCTTCTCTGGATTATGCTCTGCATCAGGAAGTATGTTATCCCTTAAAAGATCTCCTTTTATTCCTCAGTGTTACTGGCAGCATACCAGCAGGAGCCAGTTCTGAGTGGGAAAACATGTTCCTGCTGCCCCTGTCCCAGTGCTGTGGAAGAGCAGCTCCTGCAGGTCACAGACAGGGCTTGGGGACGTGGGTGATCCTCAGAGTCTGAATGGGCCCTGGCCTTTTGCTGCAGGGAGGAGCTTTACTCAACATTGCCACAGGCAGCATGAAAGGAGGAATTTTCTAGATGGCTCGAGCAGGCTGACATTCCTGAAGAAAGCTGTCACGTTCCACCTTCTCAAGCGAGCAGCCACCTCCTCCTTGCTCCACTCAGAACACAAAGCCCCTGGAAGGAGAGGGAGAGGAAGGCTGAGTGCTCCAATTTCTTGCTTTGGGAAAGCAGTGCTTCAGCACTCTTGCTTTCCCCTGTGAGTCTGCTGGTGCACAGGATTTGGGGTCAGATTTAATGACCAAAAGTGAGTCTATATCCCCGCTGGGCTAGTAATGCGTACTCAACGTGGTGCCACCACCAGTAGCACCGTGCCAGGAGGATGTGGAGGTGGAAGAAGGTGCAGGGGAGCTGACTTTCAAAGGTGTTTCTGGCTTCTTTGAGGCCAAATACCTATTATTTGCCATCATGTCCAGAGAAGTGCTATGACCAGCTTCCCCAAAGTCCTCGTGAGAGCTCAGAAAGCCAGCAATAAGTGACAAAGTCCTGCCTGATGAGTCCAGTGATTGTTAAGAACAGAACTGAATCTGTACCACACCACTCTGTGCTCCAGCAAGCCTGAAAATGTAGCTGCAGAATGCTTCACAGTTTGCAAAAGGAAGGGAGAACAGGATTCTTTTCTTTCATCTATGGAACATTATATTTATATACACGTATGTTTGTGGATCTTACAATCATAGAATGGTTTGAGTTGAAAGAGACCTTAAAGATCATCCAGTTCCATGGGCAGGAGCACCCTGCACTACACCAGGTTACTCAGAACTTTATCCAGCCTGGCCTTGAACATTTCCAGGGATGGGGCAGCCACAGCATCCCTGAGCAACCTGTGCCAGTGCCTCACTGCCCCCGCAGTGAAAAATTTCTTCCTAAAATCTACTCTAAACCTACTCTTGGTTTGAAGCTATTTCCCCTTGTCCTGTCATTACCTTGTACCCTTGTAAATAGTCTCTCTCCATCTTTCTTGCAGGCTCCCTTCTGGCACTGGAAAGCCACAATTAAGTCACCCAAAAGCCATGTCTTCTCCAGGCTGAACAATCCCAATCCTCTCAGCCTTTCCTCACAGGAGAGGTGCCCCATCCCTCACATCAGCTTGGTGGTTTCCTCTGGATTCACTCCATCAGGTCCCTGTCCTTCCTGTGCTGGAATCCCCAAAACTGGATGCAATTCTCCAGATGAGATCTCAGAAGAGTGGCTCAGAGCAACAGAATACCCCCCTTGGCTGCTGTCCATGGTGCTGTGGGGGCGGCCCAAGACACATTCGCCTTTCCGGGCTGCAAGAGCACAAGGCCAGCTCATGTCCAGCCTCTCACCCAGCAGCACCCCCAAGTCCTTCTCAGCCAGACTGCTCTGGATCTGTTCATCCCCCAGCCTGGACTGAGAGCAGGATTTGCCCTGACCTGGGTGCAGCACCAGCTCTTGGTCTTGTTACGCCTCATGAGAGTCCCATATCAGATGTATCCATGCGTCTTACTGCCATATAGCTATCCTGGTCAGCAGAATGTAATCATGGTGTTATGGAATCACACCTCCTCAGCATTATCAGAGGCCTTTCTGTCATCTTCACAAACTTGCCCTCTTCTCTGTGTAAATATTTTTCCTGCCTTTCCCTTTTGCAAAGCAAAGAAGTTGTTTTCAAACTATTTGAAGAATATAAACAGCTCCTACAAGGGAAATGCCCTTGGAGCAGTGAGAGTGGAATGATTGTGGCATACAGCACACACTAATAACATCTTCAGAGAATTACTGTTACTTCATAGCAGAGGTGTTTTCATTATAACAGGAACCATGTCATGATCCTCAGATTAAAATTTTAACCTCTGGATTTATCTGTTGAGTCAACAGTCACAGGTTGCTGGTTCGTTGTTAAAAGCTCTGAAGGATTACTCATCCCAAAGTAGAGCCATTTCCCATGATTGTCTCTTGGCAACTTTGGTGACACATAGGGCAACAGAGCAGGCAAATGACCAGCACAGAGCACTTGGATCTGACAGTAATTCCCAGTGCTCTGCCCAGAGCTGGGAAAAGGAATGTGCTGATTCACTCTGCCACTAGCAAATGTGCAGATGACACCAAGTTGGAGTGTAGGAGGGCTCTGCAGAAGGACCTGGACAGGCTGGATCAATGGGCTGAAGACAACAGCAAGAGGTTTAAGAGCACTAAAGTGCCAGAGGAGGTTTAAGTTGGACATTGGGAAGAAGTTCATCACAGAAAGAGTGATTGGGCATTGGGATGTGCTGGGCAAGGAGGTGGTGATGTCACCACCCCTGGAGGCATTTAAGGAGTGACTGGATGTGGCACTAAGTGCCATGAATTGGTTGACAAGGTGTTGTTACTTCATTGGTTGGGCTTGATGATCTCAAAGGTCTTTTCCATCTCAGCTGACTCTGTGACTCTGTGATATCTGTTACAGCTTGCTCACACTAGGTGTTAATCGAGCATTTGTAGTAAATTCACAAACTGGTGCTTGAGTGTGAATGATGAGTTTCAGGTTGCCTGATACCTTTATCCGACCAAATCCAGGCAGACTCAGCCATGTGCAGAGGAACTTGGCACGGCTGCACTTTATCTGCCTTTTTATTTCTGATGCAAGAGGGTAGGAATGAGAGGAAGAGAACACATCAGGGTTCCCCACTGAGAATCAATCCCATAAATTATGTATTATGCAGACACTATTCTGCTGATGCGCTGATGCTGTCCGATCCCCAATTCTCACTTCCTTGTTTTTCCTCCTATAAATAGCTATGGCCAGGTTTTCAGTTGTAAAATGGTGAGGACAAAGCTAGAAACCTTTTCCATTTAATAACCTCTGCCAAAGAAGAATAAGGTAATATTTTTCATAACTGTGATGTCCTCAGGGTTTTAACAGTCTGGGAATACAAGCAGCACTGTGTTGTCGGTAAGATTCTGGGAGTAAAAGTGGGAATATAACAGTGCTGAATATTAAAGAGATATGCCCTATTTTAAGGATGATCCATATGAAACTTGGTGTTGTGAATTTTTCCTGTCATTTCTTTTTTGCTCTGTGTAGGACCACATTTGGTTTTTTTGTCTCTCCCTCCAGATCCAAATGGTTTGACACAGACTGGACCTGACCACGCTCTTATAGGAGGAATAGTGGCTGTAGTTGTCTTTGTAACACTATGTTCTATAATTCTCCTCGGTCGATACCTGGCAAGACATAAAGGTAGGACACGCTCTGTGGAAGTTCAATCAATCCTGGAAGGAAGGCATGATATCACCTGGGAGTGCCACTCCCTTTCACCTTCCCCCCTCTGCTAAATGATTCAAACAAAAAATAGTTCTCAGTGCAGTTGCAGGTGAAGTCCCTGTGAATTTTAACCGGTTTTCCAGTGGGCTGGCTAAGGCAAAGGACATGGAGTTAGTGATAAGTCAGTGATTTAGAGAGACCAGGAGTTAAGATCACCCCTTGGTTTTGGATCATAACTCCTGATACCTGATTACATGTTCTCATCATGTTCTCAGAGTTTTAACTAGCATATTAATTCAGCAGAATACATATGTTTTGAATGAACAAGATTTTTCATTTTAATGGATTATGCTAGTATTTTAAGTGAATGTTTAAAAGATAATATTTTAAACCAGTGGTAAGTTTTCAAATCAGTTTATCTACGAACCCACTGGAATAAAGGGTTCATTCCTGGGGCTAGCTTTACTTTATTCTCTGGTTTTACCTTAATAATTCTGGTTCCTTTATTTTCAGTCCCCTCTGCCACTAAAGATAACAGGAATGGAGTGACACTGACTTCTGACTTCTCTATGATTTGATTTTGACCTCGTTAGTTTCAAAATCATGCCTTGAGATTTAACCTCTGTACAGCTTGTAGAGGTCTTTTGCTAAAATTCAGTTGATTCCCTTTCCACACCCCTCAAAAACAAAAAAAAAAAAAAAAAAAAAAAAAAAAAAAAAAAAAAAAAAAAAAAAAAAAAAAAAAAAAAAAAAAAAAAAAAAAAAAAAAAAAAAAAGGAAGATGAGAGTTGGTAATAATTCAGTATCTCTAATTTTAGATAGAATAATCATAGACCTAGCAAACATAAATTGATAAAAAACGTCTTTTCATTTTGATTGGACTACATGAGAGAAAATCAGATTTTTTTTTAATGAGTCAGTTAAAGAGTGTCTCTTTTGTTTTACTTTCTTGAATGAACAGCTGCACATCTTATGCCAGCATAAATAATGCTTTACACAAGGAGAAGTTTGATTATTGTACACATTTCTTCTTTCATTCATATCCAGAACATAAAAAATAGCTGTGATAATATAACATGAGTTAGTTCAGTTAATAAAACTACCTCAGTTTTGTAATTCTTGGAACCTACTATGATACAATTCTGTAAAATTAAAGCATCAATATGATCAAGGGGAAACAGAAATACAAATGATCAGTGACCACTTAAAAAAAAAAAAGCATTTTTATGAATATCTAAGTCTTAAAAATTGCTTTGTTTTTGATGGATAGCTATTTCATGAAATAACCAAGATTTTATTGCTTATTCTATAATTGAAAAAGATACTGCACACACATTACTGCAGTTAGACAAAGTGGAGTTTTATTAAAATATTTCCTTAATTTGTTGTGGATATACTAGAGTTTGTGTATGTGCCTTTACCAGTATAGGAATCAGTGTAAGCATTTCTTAACCAATTAAAAAGCAGAGCAGACCTTTATGATGTATACTAAAAACTGTGTAAAAATATCTTTTTCATTCATTAAAAAACTGGAGCACATTGTTTGAAATGTACTAGCAATAATGCAGTGTAAAAAAAAACAACTAATCTTTCTCTTCTTTTTTTTTTTTCTTTTCTCTTGTACTGATTCCTACAGGAACATATTTAACAAATGAAGCAAAAGGAGCTGAAGATGCCCCTGATGCCGACACAGCCATTATCAATGCAGAAGGCAGCCAAGTCAATGCAGAGGAGAAAAAAGAGTATTTCATTTAGATGCAGAGCTAGAATCTTGGAGTTTTACTTATCAGGCTGACTGCTGGAGAAAACTGGCTATCATTTCTCAGAATTCATTTCTGCCATCTTCTGCTATCTTTATTAACTCACATACCTGCTATAAGTAGCCAGTTTATGCCAACAATCAGCTGTTGACATCATCATTCTATAATTACAGTATCATGCGTAAAACAGGACATTTCTTATTGCCTAAAAATCATATCCACTGCTCTCTTAACATACAGTGCTTGAATATACAGCCTTAACAATGTTAATCATCATCTTAATCCAAGTTTTCTACATATTTAAGTGTTATGCAGCTTTCTTTTCCAGTTTTCTTTTATCATGTCCCTACTAGTATGTCATAGAGCAAAATTCATAACAAGTCCTATTAGGTAAGGTCCTAATTTACTTACAGAAAACGTTAAGTCTGAGATTAGAGGTTTACAAAGAATATTTTATACCTGTCTATCTATAATTCAAAATGCCACTTGTTTTTGAAACATATGCCCTTGGAAACACAAATTGAAATCTGTTTAGTATAGTTTCTTGTATGTTTGGATTTGGTGGGAAAAAAAGATCAGTCCAGTGATTTTTTTTTGTTTTGTTTTGCTTTGTTCTGTTATGATTTAAATGGTATCTTGACAACAGTGCCATGTTTCCATGGTGAAAACATGCTGAATATCTATACAGATTCTGCAAAGTTAGGTAATAGAGCTTCTTTTGAAACAATTTGTCCTGCCCTTTTACTGGCTTTTGGGGTCACAAAGATTAGAGAACTTTCTGAGTAATTTATGTTTTTATAATTTATTTGCTAAACATGAACTCACCTGCCTACTCAAATTTGATGTGTTCATGGGGCACAATGGCAAGGCATTTTAGTATCTGTATATAGTGCATATAATAAATTCGATTAAACATTATTTGATACATATTCAACTTTTTTGGCAGTAGCTAAGTCAGTCACAAGTAAGCATTTTCTAATGTCCATTATATCCCTTTAGATATGACTCCAAATCAATATTCTGAGTAGATAACATGTGTTAGTATTTTTTTGTCTGTATGTCCTAGCACTGTTCAGCAGCAAACTTTTCTAGTTCTTGTTAATTTTTTTCTTTGTTATACAATGGAAGCACAATGTTATATGGAAAGGTAGTTTTAAGCTAACAACCAGTGCACAGCCTCAGGTTTTAAATTACAACCACATTTGATTACTATCCTTAAAAAGTACTATTGAGTTGCTAAAATTCTCAGTTTTTAATTTGGCAGTTCCAGAGCTGCTTCTCTATGTTGGTTTGCCAAAAAAAAAAAAAAAAAAAAAAAAA
>VWZU01019453.1:562901-611629 GCA_013397095.1 Sterrhoptilus dennistouni
TTAAAAAAAAAAGAAAAAAAAGAAAAAAATAGAAGTGTTAAAACAAAAGATATATGTTTTGTGTATACAGTAAATGGACTAATTCTTTATATTAAATTCCTGTCTATGCATTTTGTGAAGTACAAACTTATGTCACCGTGAATGATAGAGAATTCCTGCCATGCTTTTAGCTCCACAGTGAAGGTCTCTGTTTTGGATTATTTCTGATTTAATTTTTTTTTTGTGTAATTGACAGCTGAAAAATCACATGCTATTAAATATGACAACAAAACACTGTAAGCCCATCGGCTTATTTCCTCTTCCAATGAAAAGAAAAGGTTGCCATAACAGGTCTTGGAAATGATTCTGCACTGGAGAACGCAAGTTGGTCTAGTTGGAGCTCGCTTTGCTCCTGTGTTTTTGCACCTTTGACAAAAAGAAGTATTTCTCTCTGGTTGATGTATTTGTGAAGCATAAAAGCATGATGGTCTGCTGTAAAGGACTTTCTCCTGGGATTTTATTTTTGTGTGGGGAAGGGAGAATTTGGAATACGACATCATGTGGTATGGTAAAATGGAAGATAAAGGTGCTGTGACAGATTATTTATCAGAAGAATATAAACCTTTTAAGGACAATATTAGAGTATTTTAATTGTTTTTGTTGAAGCATTTATCTTGTTAATTTCTAAGAAAAAAGGGTGACGTCAATCAAAGCAGCACTTTTTTTCAAAATATACAGACATAAATAATATGATGTGGTTGAGTGTTAACATAATAAATCATATACAGTATGACATTTTAAAGAAATAAGTCTGCATTGATGTGATTGCATGCTTGTTTTACAGTTCACTCCATACCCATCTGTGGAAAAATGCAATAATATGTTAATATAATATGGTAGTTTGAGAGAACCAGGTAGGTGCTACTAGACACATTGAAAACTAGTATAGGTTTACAAGATATTCATGTCTTTCAAAACATAAACATGTAAAAAGGCTGGCAAAGGAAGTCATTCAGTTTAATACCAAAAATATGGGTTCTTATCACTGCAGTAAGGTATATTAGCTCTAGTACAGTATCAAACTTTTATTTCAGGACCTGGGGCCCAGTTCAACTAAGCTTTTTTTTAAGCACATAGTCAGCTTGAGGCGTCAGAGAAGTTCCCTTGCAGTATAAGGCACTGTTCATATGCTTATAAACAAAGTGCTTCCCTGGATGAGGGCCTTATTTGCTCAAGTGGAATTCCCCACCAGCATGGTGTTTACGCCTTCCTTCATCCTTCCTAACTCCAGCTCGCTTGAATAGTAGGGTTGTTACTTGAACCATTACCCAGCCAAGGTCAGGTAGGACCTCCAAAAGCAGGATTGGCCTTGTGGTAACTGTTTCACACCATATTCTCCAGTGGCCTAGAAACAGCATTTCAACTTGGCAAAAAAAACCACATAGAAATTGTACTGTTAAAGCAGTTTGTTGGTTTTTTTTTTTCCATTGGCTTTCAATTAAAACTCCTCACATGTGCTCGTTTTTAACCCATTTGATCTTCCATTGCCTTGCACCTGGTGATGTCCCTTGCAGCTGTGCACAGCAGGTGTGGAAAGCCCCACGCAGAGCATTCTACCTGGATAGCACTTTGCAGACCTGTCTGGTCTTCACGGGTCGAAATTCCTACACTGGGTATAAAGAGGCATCCCTCTTTTCTGTAAGCAGAATCATGGCTCAACACTAATGACATTAAGTAGGCTAAAAGCCAGTTGCCCATTCCTTTTGCTCAAGTTCCCATTCTGAAAACAAAATCTTAAAAAGTTTTTATGATGGTGTGAGGTGCCCCGCGAGTGTGTAAAATGAAGGCTCTGAATGGGAACCACCTTCACTAAAATGTATGTGACATCCTCTCCCTCACTCACTTGCAGAGTAGTTTTCTCCAGACCAGGTAGCTAGTTTCTGACAGTGTACTGTTTACAGTGTCGATTGCTGATTATTTTTTAAACTTTTTGATGTAGACTTTATTTTTTTTTTCTTTTTTTTAAATGCTTCAAGAACATTCTCACGATTTGAACGAGAAAGCGGTGCATCAGAAGACAAGGGGTGCATCATCCCACTCTTTTAGTGTCATCTGACAAACCAAGAGACAGTTTAAGGAACCTGATGTTTTAACTTGAGGCTCAGAGTTTAAGCTAGAACATCTCAAAAAGTTTCCACACTACTTAAGGATGGTTCGCCTTGCACTGAGACTCCCTCTCTAAAGGAACACATGAAGAACACCAACTCTTTTCCAAGTGAGACATGAAAGTTAACATCTTGTGTGTTTTCATTGCAGTATAATATATATATAAATATATATATAGCTATTTCAATGAAAAGAAAGGACAGAATCATCTGTAATTATGTAATTCATGATTGTAACAGCACTGAGGTTACCATGTACGCACATGTACAGTAGCTCTTTCAACAGTTACAGTGTAGTTACATGTAATTCCCTGTAACATAGCAGTTCTAGTGTAATTTAGTGCCACTTATTGTAAAGTGTTACCAAAAGGAAAACGGACTTCTTACCTTTAGAATTCCATTCGAATCAAAGGTAAGTTTATTATTAAATTAGCATCATTAAATCTGATATTACGTTTCTTAATTAAAGAGGTGATTTAAAACTTTAATGTTCACGCTGCAGCTTCCCCCACCGCTTACCCAGACTCCTCCAAATGTCTGATCTCTACACTCCTAGGAACTGGTAATCTGTGATGAACATACCAAAAATCCCAGCTACTCCAATTTTAATTGAATGAGCTGTCTAATAAAGAAAAAGCAGCAACAACAAAAAATGTTGAGTAATGCTTTTTATTAAGTGGCACAAAGTACACACTAAAAACTATGCAAAAATATAGGTAAATACAGTGTACTTACATGTAAGTATCTTGTACTTGCTGTGTATGGATATTGGAAAACCATGTAATTATAATATGCATTTTGATTATTTCAAGCAGGGGGTGACCCCGAACAGTCACAAGGTGAAAGTGGAAGGTACATCTACAAGCAGTGGATATCCTAATGCAATATGTGTAATTCCTCTACTTGCAGTGACAACTAATTTATAAAAAAAATGCTTATGCCTCTCCTCATTCTCACCAGCTTTGCTTTCCATTTCTTGGAGCACCATGAAATACCACTGAAACACCTTTAGGCAAAGTAAGACACACTGACTCCTCTAATGGCTTTGCTGCCAGGACTCTGACTGTCTGGCAGCACTGTTCTGTAATCTTATTTCTGGCTCAACAGCACAAGTTTCATCTTTTTTTGTGTCCTCAAGGGAGCCTAGTATGTTAATATGCTGAAATATGCTGCCATATGCCCTGGTATTTTTAGCATGAACAAGAGAGAGAGAGAGAGAGCTGCATTCTTCTGACCCCTATTTTGCTGAATCACCTCACCTGGAATTTCTTCTACTTGCTCAGTAACGCCAGGTAATCTTAAATTGTAAGTACTAAATGCTTCCATTGCAGTACAGAGGATGCCTTTGATGATAAAGATAAGGTTTTTGTAAACATGAAGTTTTTTATTATAGATCTTTTTTACTTCTTGACACTTTTCCATCATGCCCTTCCAGAAGAAATGCACCAAAAGACAGATAACATAGATTAGCAAAAGACAAGAATTTTTTTTGTAAGCCTTCTTGTGGTTGCCATTGCTATCACCCTCCTGTGTGTCCTGTGTAGCAAACAGGCAAATAAATGTATTTAGCAACTGCCATTAGTATCATTCCACACTATACTATTCCTAGAATATGACATCTACCTCTTAGTCTAAGTACTAGCTATGAGATATTTGTATACATTTTAAATACTATTTAATCTTTGCTTTAGTCTTGAAATGAGATCATTGTAAATTTTTTTCTGTTAAAAATAGGTAGAAAAATATTGCCTGGGTTCATAATTCTTGCCCTGTTCTTATTAATTTTGGTGTAGTTTTAGCTTTTTAACAGGGCATAAGGACACAGCCTCAGCTGGTATAAATCAGCTTCACTCTGTTGCCTTAAATGTGGGCCAATTTACACTGGCTGGGGATTCATCCCAAACAGCTTAAAAATAAACTGCTATAACACATCAATATTTAGTCAGCTCTAGATAATAATTTGCAATCCAACTGCAACACAGTTCTTCCTAGTAAGGCATGCACGTATGAAGAGAAACTTTAAAAAGCACATGCAAGCTTTTGAATTAAATATGCAATATCAACACTGTTGAGATATCCTGACTTGTCTCTTACTTATTTAAACATAATATTGCCAGGGCATGTTTACATTAAAAACACTCAATGCATGGGGAGCAGAGAAGGACTATTGCAAACTAAAGCAGGAGAAAAATTAGTAGAGAAGCCTTTGATGTCAACAGAAGAAAGTAGAAACTCTTTTGAGAGTAGGACTTCCTACAGGGTTTTCCAGAGTGGACCTAAGGCCTCTAAAACACATGAAAGTTGTTCACTTGGCATTAAGAGAAGCTAGCACAGTTCCTTCTTGCTATCGAGGAACCTTACCCGGCACTCTGCACTTCTTTTAACTCAGGAGAAAATAAGGGTACAAACATGGTTGAACAGCACACTTCTGTATCACTCCACATCCTCAGGATGCTCCAAGCCTCGTGCGCTTCCAGCAGCCCTTAAGGGAATTCTTCCAGCATCTAGGAATCATCCTGTTGCCGAGCTGTGTTCATTTCCTTCAGCAATATTTAATGTGCTCACAACCAGAGAGAAGGTATGAAGCCAATTTGAATGAGTCTACAGTTCTAGGGGCTTGCAGTAGATGGGGAAAAAAAATTAAAAAAAAAATAATTCTTCATGGCTTCTGTGTTTACTGTAGGTCTGCCCTCCACATTCTGTGTCTTAAGTCATTTATTCTCTGCTGGGCTAAAAGCAATGGTCTAATTGGAAAGGAGGAAGGAAAAGTATCTCCTCTAAAAGGACCAGTCTGTGCTACTATTAAAGAAAAGTTCAAGGGGTTTTGTTTCTTCCCTTTTTTTTAAGATTTCAGGTGGAAAGCCAAGCCTGTTGGGGTCAGCACTTTAGCACTTTCCCTGTGTTCTGGGTCAAGCCAGCAGTGTTTCATGTGTGAGCTCTGATCTCATGTTTCAGCACAAATACAGACAGCCTTAGCCTGCCCTTATGCATAGTGCTGAAAATCACCAATGCTATTTTCTTCTAAACATAATCATTTTCTCAGTCTTGTTCTAAAATGAAATACTGAAAGGGTTTTTATAATAGGTGTAAAGGGAGTGAGTTTAAAGTAATAGCTTGTAAAGAAGATTGTAAGGATGATCATCAACTCTTTATGTTGATTATAAAGAGGAGGATAGTCTTTAATTGCTGGGCTGATTTCTTTATCATTTCCCCTTTCTCTCCGTTCTATGCATATTGATTGATGTTAGTAAATATGCAGTTGCACATGTCGTCCTTTTTCTCTGAATGCAGATTTGCTTATACCCCTATATACCTTTCATAGAAATATGCAAATATAACCTCCAGTCATCTCCTTCTGCTAAAACAGTGAGCCAAGAGAGTGAACTCATGGATTACTGGGTTCATATATGTCCTGCTTCCATCAAAATTGAGTACAGTACGCCTATTGATTTCAAAAGAACAAGGCTCAAGTCCTTAATGCACATGTTTGAGTTGCTATTTAGCTCTTTTTCAAAAGAATTATAAAGCAATCCTTGTGCATCCTTTACTTTTAGCCTAGATATTTTATAACTACAAAACCCCTTCAGTTCAGCAGGAAGTTTCCTGGAATAAATAATAAGGCATAATTGGTGAAAGGACTATAACAACTTCATCTATTCATGGTCAGTGTGAGTGTATTCTCCTAGGAACTCTGGTGTGCTTTGCTCTTACACTGGCAATTTTTGGCTCTGAGAAGGATATATTTGAATGGTTCAGAAATGCAACCACTAACCTGTAAAAGAAATTAATGGGAATTAAACATATTGCACTGATGATAAGACACATCAATTTCATTTTATTTCCTCATTAATAACTTTAAGCAGACAAAATGCATATTGTAATGTTGGGTACATGACACTTGCATGTTGCTATGCCTATATACTTACAAAGTATTCAATGTGTACTTGGTGGCGCTTAAAAATGTCATGTACAGTTCTTCTAAACATTCTTACAGGGTTCCCATTTGCACTTCATCTTTCAGAAAAGTCTTGTCAGAAAATTGTCTGATGAATATTATTGAAAAAAAAATAAAATTTCAATTTTAGTTATCTGTTGGACATTTCTGAATTGTCTATTCATTTTATACATCACCTGGTGCTTGCCAGTTTGGCGGTGGAGTTGATTTAGACCAGTGGCTGTACACACAGACTGTTCACTGAGCAGATTTTGGGTAGAATTGTTGCAATCATACTCTTCTTGAAATATTAATTCTGAGATTTTAAACAGTAGTCCAAGGAAATTATATGCGAGACAGAATTACAAATTCTATTCTTTGATTTGATGCTTATATACTATTTATTGTGCATTGCTTTGTAGTTTCTTCTGACTGACAAAGTAACAGCTGTCGGATGCCATCCTCACTGTAGGGGAAAATTCATCCTTATGAAGAGGTCAAGTGATGAAAAGCATTTAAGCCTGTGGGACTTAAATGGTGGATTAGCCCTCTTGAAGGAGCTATGGAATTCATGCAAGGTTTTCTGCACCACTTACCCTGTTTGAGCTGATGTTGTAAAGGGCAAGAAGGCCACTGGCCTCAGAGGGAGAGGGACAAATGTCAGAGGAGGGAGGAAATTCTGAGTGTGTCTGTGTTTATGAAAAAGAAACCAGTCCCAGGTTGGTGCCCCCCTGCAGAGTGCTCTTGCACTGTGCATCTCAGTTTTCCTGTGACCCAAAATAAGCACACATTTGGCAAATGTAGAGTCCTGTTGGATTCAGTGGATTTGTTCTTAGTTTTATTGCTTCTTTTCACTAAACCAAAATATGTCCTCTTCACTGGTTTTTTAAAGTGCAATAAGGATCTTTTTAATATAGCAGCAATACAGATTTTCACATTTTCCTCAGTCACATGCCCATGATTTTTAGGGCAAAGCATGCTGGAAGTCTACATTGTGCCCAAGCAAAATGACACCATCCAGAAAATGACACATTCCAGCAAATGATTCAATTCACCCCTGATTAATAGTTTTCTGCATTCAAGCTCTAATTTTAGTACCGTCCTGGTTTCTGTCACCAGCCAAAAATTACCCGTAGGTAACTGCACTTTGCTTTGTGCCTTTCCCTGGCTGAGAGTAGATTCTTACAGTTATCACTCTAACCTGGTTTGTCCCTCATGTGGTTCCCTTATAAAAAGAGTCCTAAATCTGTAAATGCTGCTAACAAGTTGGGTTTTGTCAATAGCCAACAAAATCCCAGCCTTCTTTCCCACTTTCTGTGGGAGAGAAGTCCCTTTTTCTATGGGTTTTTGGTTTGATTTGGTTTGTGTTTGGCTCGGTTGGTTTTTAGTTTAGAGTTCTGTGGGGTTCTGTTTGTCTGTTTTCAAATGGGAAAACAAACAGGGTTTCTTTTAAACTACAAAGACTGCCTGAAATTTCACTGAATATTGAGAATAATTTCATTGACTACAGAGTCTCTGTACCAGCCTGTCATGGCATTATACACATTAAATATTGACATGTAGGAGGGGCTCCTTGCCCCTTTTAACAATCATCAGACACCTGCATGAAGATGCACAGAGTTTTTCAAGAGTAATGTTATAGAGGAACACTTGGCCTAGCCCTTTTGCTAAGTGTAAGGTAAAGGTAAGTGCAATTAGTGAAATTCAGAGATAATTAAGTGGGGATAATGAAGATGATGCCTCACTTGACAAAGAGTCATAGTGTGTTGCCTTCTGGTCCTGCTCCAAGCACTTGGCAACATCCTGAGCCATGGGAGGGCACTTTTGATTATCTCTGGGCTCCTTGCTTGCCCTGTCTCTTCCTCCTGCTGAGTTTGCAGCAATAGCTTCTCTGCTGCTCAGGGCTGAGAAGCTGGGGCCTCATTGATTCTGCAAGCTGCACACAGGAAGAAAAGAAGACAAGAGAGTGTTTTTAAGCAAGCCGGAAAGGTTTTTCAGAAAGAGGGCCTCTCCTTTATTCGGTGGCAACTTACAGGAAATTAGCACTACTGTCAGCTGGTGAGGTTAGCAACCATCCCTGCTCCGAGTATTGAGGGGGAGGACATCCTCCGTGCCCTGCCACCTGGGTGGGGGGAACAGGGAGCAGAGAGAGGAGGAAAACTGCACATGGCAGGAACATGGGAAAGAGGTTTGTCTCTCTCTAGGTGTAGGACCAAAGAGGGGGCCTGTTGCTTTTCTTTTCAGCCTGTGTTCATGGCTAGAGGTGCAAAAAGAAACTGATCCAAGCGGGAGATTGGCGAAGCGGCGGAACAGCAAGAAATGTCTCAAATGCTGGTGCCATCACCTGGCAAGGGAGCAGTGCTTCCCACATCAAGGACTTTGAATTGATTGAACATAGAGAGAGAGGTGGGAATTTATAAAAGACAAAGGAGAGAAGAAGAGAGAAGAAAATCAGAATAAGGTTGGACAGAAAAGAAAATTATACCATTTGCAAGAGCTTTTAGTCCTGTATCATGGCACCAGCCAGCCCCATCTCAGGACAAATGAAATATTTTACATAATTCTGTAGTTTTTCCAGTGCATTTTCTTTTTTTCTGAGGCATCTAATGGTAGCCTCAGAGACAAAAGCACATATACCATGATGTGATCCAGTTAAAAGTGCATCATTATATTGCACTCACTCACATGGGATAAGATTACCCTCCAGGACAGGAGTAAGCAACGTGACTAAGCGCTGTCCTATCTATTTCTTCATCCACACTCCATGAAGGAATGTGTGTGCAATGAAGCAATGTGCTTTAGGTTTTTTATTTATTTAATCTATTTTCATATTTCCTCAATGTTTATGTAAGAATTTTATACTTTGAAAAGTACTTGGTACTTGAAGATGAAACCAATGCAGTTTGTGGTCGTTCCTTCTTCCTGTGAGATTTGATGCTCCAGTTTTAGCAAATTCTCCCTGTAAAGCCTTCAGCAGGATAGAGGAATATTTTTCTTGATGATGGTGTATATTTATGATCTCTAGCAAGACTTTTAACTATACTCAAATCCAGCCTTTAAAGTAAAGCCCAGGACCTTGGAATTAATTCTGAAAAGCTGATACAGGCTATGGGAAGCAGGCTGAGCTTGTTTATTAAGAAGATGCATCCAAGTTTTCCATGCCTTTGAAAGGTGCATGAGGACATTCCTCATGACCAACCATCCTGCACGGCTCTAACCCACCTGAGAGGTGACACAGAGGAACTGCTGCCACCAGCTTCACATTAATTTATTGCCTGCAGGTGGTAACAAGTCATAGCTGCTGGAGAGGAGGGCACCAATCTTCCTGCTGGGAGTGTAGCAATGTCTCTGTGTCAGTTTGGGGCTGGTTTTGGCATTTCCTGGGAGCAGACTGACTCCCAAATTTTATTTATGAGTCTGGACACAGTGATGCCCTCTTCATGCAGGTAGCACAGGATTCAATGCCTCTGACCAAGCCTTATCTGTACAGGGAAGCTGAAGGTGATGTATGAGAGGGTTAATCCCTTCGGACTGAACAGCTTCAGTTACTGAAATATGAATACAGGGTCTTCTTCTGGGTCTGCATGAAATTAGTGGTTGGCTCTAAGGGGGTTTATTTTTCAAGTTGATGAGCTCATCAACAACAGGCACAGCTGCACAGAAATGGGCACACGCACAAGCACAATACTTCCTATATTTTTCTACGCCTTTTTCCTGCCCTAGTAGACAACTTCTACATTCTCTGCTACTCCAGGTTCATGATTTTGTAACTAGCATAATCTCTTAGGACACATTTTCCTCTTTTTCCTATTTGTTTTGTACCTGCACAGCTGCTAGTGATGGTTTGTGTGGCACAGGCAAACTAAGTCTAAGTTTACTCATTGATCAACAAGTTTGGCTCCAAGTTTTTCAGCAGGAAACATATCGAGGCTTTCTGAGGGAAGCCATAATATTTAAAAAGGAGGTGGTGGTGATGCCATTTGGGTTTTGCCTTTTTTCTTTTCTATCTTCTTGGCATTCTTCGTACATATGTTTGTAACTCTGTCTCCTATTGTATTAGTAGCTGGTTTTCCCAGTCATTTCCATGGCCTTTCCCTAGGCAAGATGACAAAACAAATTCCAGAGCTCCAAGCCCCTGGAGGTACAAGGCTCCAGTGATATCTTGGTTCTTCCTGGGAACTAAGGCTGAGAACAACTCTTCCAGATACATTTCATGGACAAAGTACAACCAGTGCTGAAGGGGAGCTCCAGAGAAGGGGCTTGACCTGGAAGGGAATTGCATCATCACTTGTCCTCCTAATTGGTGCCTTTTTATCAATTATGCTCATTTCCTAAAACCTATAAAAATGTACTTCTGGGAGGAATGGGCTTTTGTGGACATCTTTCCATAACTGCTCCTGAAGGCCTTCATTAAAGACTCCCTTTTACATTACCTCCTTGCTAAAATTATCTCAAGATTCATACCCAGATTGGGAAAAAGGGAACAGTGGAAAACATTATGTATTTTCCCCACTATACTCAGTACAGGAAGGCAGTATCCACTGAAGTGGGAGGGATATTCAGCATCAGTTCCTGAAGGTGCTGGTAGCTGAACCAAGGATGGGAAGGAAGCTGGTGTTTGGCTGGTTTTGGCTGTGCTGCAGTTTGGCAGAGTGTGTCAGCAGAAGCACCAGAACAGGGTGACGGAGAGTCACCCTGGTGATACGATCACCAAATCACACATTTTTCCCTGCCAACTGCACTCTTTATTTCCTTCAAAGTGGGAGGGAAATAGCAAAGCTTTTTTCAATGCCCCTGTGGCATTGAATCTATGTTTTCATTCAGGAAATGAATCATGATCGTCATGCCCTTTTTGTAGGCCAAAACCAGACAAAATTGTGTTTCCCTTTAATGCTCAAAGCTAACAAATACAGAACGTGTAAGGAGCTAGGAACATGAGGAAGAAAATTATATAGGCTGTGTGGGGTGGAGAAGAATGAGAAATACAACAAAAGTGAGAAAAAAGAAAGGTGTTGGCAGGAGGAAATGCTGCAATACCTCTCCCCGCACTGAAAGTCTCGCAGTTAAGTTGTGAATGTGAGGTTCACAATGAAAGGAGGGGGGCAGAGCTAAAGATTCAGATACAACTGCAAAAACTACTAAGGGTTCAGGGAGGCAATGAAAGAAATTTCAAAGCAAAGCCCGAGAGAGAAAAAGGCCTCTCTGGGAGAAGATGATGGCAGACTGAAAAAATGTCACTTTGACACTGCCGAGGTGCCCTGAAGTCCCCAGAGCTGGGACTGAGGAGGCATCATATCAGATTCCCAACAGAAAGGACTTCCACTGTCACTCACGGGCAGCCTTGAGCTGATCAAAGGGTGCTGCCAAAAAGCCACACTGAACTCAGGAGCCCAGAGAGAGCAGATTGCCTGCAGACAACACCTTGAGCATAAAATCTGTAGGAGACAATAAGGTAAAAGGGAATAGCTCGAGGTTCCTGTAGCCACCAGAAGCTCTCTCCCCATAACTAATGGGAAATGATGATGTGGTCTAAAGCGTGCCCTACTCTTTTGGGGTAGAAGTATACCAGCAGCTTCAACTGGAACGGGAATATTTGATAAAAACATTTACACCTGCATAACTCCTCTCTCAAAGCTGTACTGGAGACATAAGGAAGTCAGCAGCAAGTGCTTCAGGCCACAGCTCTGCCCCAGCCATCAGAAGGAAATGGCAAGTGCAGTCATAGCCCTTGTCACCAGCTGCCACCCACTTACTCGTGTGCCTGCCAGAAAGAATGACAGACAGTTACTCTGTGACAATGGCAGTGGCATTCTCGCTCCTTCACGGCTAAAAGGAGCTCTAAAACCCCTCTGTTCAATTCACACTGAAAGAGGCTAAACCCTGATGCACTATTAATAGGCTCAAGAGACAAAACTTGGAAATCTCTCACCTCCTTATATACCTCGGGCAGGAACTTCCTTCCCAGAAATAATCTCCTTTATAACCAGCCAGCGAAATTTGTTACAATTAACCGAAAGAAAGGAGTGAAGACCATTGTCAGAGTTTCATGAGCTGCAGAGTTCATTGTGCAAGCCATGAAATTCTCTTGCAAATGGAAATGAAGTACTCTGTAGGAACAGGGATCATTATATAAGGAGATAAAGGAAAGCCCTTGCTGCCCTATATCCCTAACGAGCCAGCTAATTTATGGTTTTAGTTTTTCTAATGACCAACAGTGATCTGGCAGACATCACCTATGTATGAAACAAGGTGAAACTGGGAACCACAGAAATAAGGCTGAGTTATAGCAAAGCTGGTTCAGTTTAAAATCAGCCTAACTCCCCCAGACCTCTGTGAAATTACTCCTGATTCATTTGGATGTACTTAAGCATAGAACCCAATTATTGTTTTGCAAAGCATTGAGTGCAGTGTCACGCTGGGGCAAGGAATGAAAAAAGATTTGTTTCAGCCTTTTTTTTTTCTTTCCTCATTGCTTCTTTAATTTTTTTTCCATTTTGAATGACCTCTTATGCCAAAGTTCTCATTAGGCAGCATCAGAGATGACCAAAATAACTGCATGAAGTGTTACAGTACTGACTCAAACCTCGTCTAGCCTCTGCAAAAATCAGTAGCATGTTAATGCACTGACCTCTACCAAGAAGCAGGGACAACTCTCCAGCTCGTTTCTAAGCTAATGCATAGAAATTGGAGTGGGAGGATATTGGGAAGGATCAGTGGCTGGCACAGCCATGTACTGGTAGTGAATTGCCCATGTATCAAGTTAGAAAATGTGCAATTACAGCTGGATAGAAAAAAAAAATCTGAAAAGAATGGAGGGACTTGGTATTTGCTTTTTTGTTTGTTTTCTCTGAAGACTCATATATTTACTAGAAGTCACAGGAAAGCAGGGTGGGTTGGTTTTTATGAAAAGCTACAGGAGAATTTGTCAAATATGACAAGGGAAAACCACGAGCAGATATTCCCAAGAAGTTGTTATGTGAGTGAAATGTGGGCCTGCAGGGAAAGGCCTGGGAATTAAATGTCCTCATAAAATTCACTGGGCACAGCTGCTTTCAGTAACTGTGCTAAGCTGCAAGAAATGCAAATGACTGATTTCTAAAGAAGCAGAGCCCCTGGTAGAGTGTGACTAACCCACATCCCCTTGCTGGCCAAACACTCACTCTAGTGCTCAGCTTGCTGTGAAAAACCAACCCCTTTGCTGCTACAGAGCTGGCACCAAGAACCAGCTAAAGTTGTTGTGTTTTTTGTTTTTTAAATGAGGTTGATCCAGCAGTTTCGTCTGGCTGGTACAGGATTACAGCAGCATTTCCTCAGTGGAGAACTGGGCTTTAAACCAAAAGCAGAAGTGTCTGTAAGACTGCTGTGTGAAAAGTCCCTTTACATTTCTCACCGGAAGACTTGCCTTTTTCCATGAATTGATTAAACCATACTAAGAAAAAAAAATTTTAAACGTTATTGAGGTCATCCCTTAGTTTTTTGAAATTGCCTATTCTTTCTTAAATTTATTTGTACCTGATAACGTTCTTTAAGAAAGTTCTGATAACCAAAAGGAGAAAAAAAAAAGAAAAAAAAAAAGGGACCTGGGTTTCTTACTGCCTCCTACTGTAATGAATTAGAAAGTTTTAAACACATCTTGCAAACCAACATTTCAGATGGTTCTTGATCTGTGATGAGTGAGACCAAGGATTTCCTGTCTTACAGCGTGCCTGTGCCTCTTGTTAACCAAAAGTCCCATAACAACGTGGCTAAAGAATACAAATCTGCATCTGATCTTATCTCCAAATATATATATATATAAATATATACTGATATCTCTAAATATATTTATTCAAATCCCTGGGCACCTTTTGTCTCTGTGTCAGTACAAATCTATTATGTTGTCAACATGTTTGGGCCAGGAGGAGTTACTCAGGGGGGTGTTCTCTTTCCCAAATCCCTTTAGCTGATAGGAGCAAAATCAATACCAACTTACCCAGGGTTTACTGCCTTTTGAGCAAGTCTCCTATCCAATCCATGTTTTCCATGTGTGAAATGGGGTTAATATTTAAGGTACATTTTTAAAACCCTTCCAAGATTGTCATGTTAAAAATTAGCCTTTGCCTCTTTTACTAATATGTTAGTTTAACATGTATTAGAAATCCCATTAGATTTGCACTCACGCGGTCTCAGGGGAGCAAATGTCTGTGACAGCCACCGACGGAAAAAGAAACTGAATTCGGCAGCATCTACTGAATTTGCTAATAAACCCAGCTCAGGTGCCTGTCAGAGCTGGGATGGCAGTGCCTAGGCTGGAAATAAGCAGGCATCTCTGAATGCTGACACTGGAGAAGGATGTTCTCCACAGGACAGCTCGGCTCCGCGTCTTCAGCAACGCGGAGCAAAACAACTTTGGAAACAGATGTGCTGTGTGACAGTCAGATGTGTCAGTAACTCGACTCAAGAGAATAATTAAGGTTTTGCTTTAGTGCAGGAGTTTTAATAGCATAGATTTATTTTTTTTTCCCTGGTATTTGTTTCAAACAACAATCAGTAACTTACAGGGAGCTGACAGTAGTGACAGGAATTGAAGAGACAAAGCCTGCTGGAGACTTTCCCTCCAACTTTTGCTGCTTCTATAAAATGTTTGCATAGTCTGGATACAGTGTAATGCAACCCTCTTTGTCCATTCAAGAAAGATAAATTAGTGTGCGAGTTAAATTAATAATAATACTATTAATGAATTAAGGATATTACCTGATACTAAGGTGCAACCTGGTTGCATAAAGTACAAGTTCCTGTACAGACAAATTTCTCTGGTTTTTTACTTTAGCACCACAGCACTATTCTGTGCTCTATTTAAAAATAGAAAAATTATTGTTTTCTACTCTTGTCTGTGCTCTGATATGGACTAAACAACTTGTTAGAGAACATGGGATTATTATAACAATACATCCTTGTTTGAGCTATTGCCAAGTTAGAAACCCTGCATCAACACTTCTATCACACTCTTAAAACTTGAAAAGTAGTGCTTCGGCCTGTGTGGTTAGTTCAAAAGATTGCAAATGCAAAGTTTACAGAAGTGTGTGACAATGATATATTTGCCAGCAGCAAATTAGTCCAAGTGAGTTGTAAAGCTTGCTCTGACATATATAATTCTTAGCAGGTTTCAAACTGTCTCCTCCAGGCTGTGATTAATTTCATTAGATATTCTTAAAGTTAAGAAAAAAAGGAAGAGTAATAAGGTAGTCTGTCAATCACAAGGTCTAAAACAAGAAAATATATCTCAGATTAAGTAATCTTTCCATTCTGTGGAATTGATTCTCATCTCACTGACATGTAAATGGTTCTGCTGCACTCATAACCCACACATTTAAGCAGATGAAGATTTAATTTTAGCACCAAGCACTGATGTCTGATGTGTTTATCTCAAAAGGTCTCCTCCAAAACGGAGATTATGCAACAAAGTGTTTTAAATTTACCTGTCCCCAAATAATGTGAAATGCCATATAAATAACAAAATTATGTGCTCATAGGAAAATTTCATTACATAATTAAAATGGAAAACTATTGGTATTGTGCAATAAAGAGTATTTATGCCATAAGTGAAAGACCTAAACAGTAACGTAAAGGCAGAATTATACTTTTTTATGATCAAGTTATGAAGCAAATTTTTACATTTATCTCAAAGATACTACAATGACAGAATTTATGTGGGAAGGCAATCTGCAACCTGAGTACCCAACAATAGGAATCATTAAGGTGGCTCATGGCTAATGACAACATGGCTTTTGTTAATCCTTGATGATTAAATATTTCTTCTTTTCCCTCTGGTGATTCCATTCACTGATTTGAATTCCCAAAAGAAGCTTGATCTGGTGACAACAGTGTTATTTTTTAAGGAAGAAGAACATAATTTCTCTTTTCTGGTAAGGCCCAGTTCTCTGTCTCCTGCACACAGGTTTTGCTCATCACTCTCTGATTGGGCTGGTTTTTTTCCCCTGCTCAGGACACACAGCTTGGGGTTTGCCCTGGTTATTTGTGGCACCTGGATATCATTGGCCTCAGCTGTGGCCAGTTCACTGACCCTGTGGTGGGTGTGGGAGGGAAGAAGTCAGATTGCCTATTTCTTACTTCTGCCGACAGCCCACCCTTTTCCCAGTGCTGCTCCCCACAGCTTCCAGCTCCCCTTTCTGAAGGCAGACAACAGCAGCAGGACAGTGAGTACCAAACACCTCTATTCAGTACAGCATCCAAATATTCTAGATTACTGCTTTTGTTCTTGCAAGACACCTGTGATAAAGGGTGGGGAGTGATTTCATGTCACAGAGAGGAATCTGAGAACGAAGAGGTGGATTGGTAAAGGGGCTTAAGGATCAGAATTTTGTGTTTTGATGTCTAACTTTTAGTTCTTCTCTGCCACAGCAGAGTCCAGAGCTCTGTTTTCAGTCTGCGTGTGCGCCTATGGCATGGATTTGGGTGTCTAGGATGTAGCTCCTTAGCCCACTGAAAAGGGATAGTTTTAAAATATTTGTGGAGAGTAGAATGGTGTGAGATGCTCACAAAAGGGGTAATTCTGAACTTTCACCTCTCTCTGAGGCTTTGCCAAGCGAGCTGACTGTATAAATCAGATATTCTTTTGGGCTCAATAGTGGAACCTGTTACCTGAACTTTTTCCAGAAAGCAGGTCAAACAGCAGGCTTAGCAGGAAGGGTAATGGGGCTGTGTGGTCCCTGGTGTCAGTGTTTTCAGCTCTGGCGTGAGTGCTCTTCTGTGAAGTGATATGGCTGCAGAGACGCCCACATTTGCTGCAGGGCTTGTTTGTCACCACTGCTAACTCTCAGAAGAATAAGATCACAACTTTACTGGGTCAGTGATGATGAGAATAAATCTTAAGGTTAACAGCTAGGGACCTAACCCATTCTTTTGCAAAGTCAAATCACCTAAGAAAGAAGGGGAAGAGTACATTCCTCCTCCTCCTTGCCAGCACAGTTTAGTTTCAGCTCTGTAGTAGTGGTGCAGGAGCTTGCAGGTGCAGGCTGGAATTAGCCCGGGCAGTGTGGCCTTCTCCCACATCTTTTCTGAAGCAAAATGAGATCTTTTTCCACAGCAGGTGATTTCTTTACCTTCTTAGACCTATGTAAGACATGAAGGCTGCTGCTTTCTGTCTGTTTTCTGAGACCTGACAATTGCTCTCCACCACATTAAAATGTACAAAGGACAAGGCTCTCCATTCTCTTGCCATCAGATGTCTGTCTCTGTTGTGAATAGTTTAAGGATGACCAGAGGGTTTCTCACATGGGAAACACCCCAGCCAGCCCAGAAGGGAATTTTATACACCCAGCTGAGGGAAGCTGCAATTTTCCACTTGGCACTGCTTGCTTGGGAGTTGCCACTAGTGCCAGCATCAACTTGGGGACTGGCTCAGGAAAGGGGCTCTACTTTGTACATCCATTTGCACCCCTACTCTGTCCCTTCTCATCACAGCAGAGGCTTTTCAGTCACCCATGGATGCTGTCACAGGGGTAACAGCACAGGCTAATTCTTGTCATTTCTGTGCAGGCCTATAGTACAGTGGAAAAACAGGAACTAACAGAAATGCTTGGGCAGACAAATGGGAGTTGGGCTTTTTGCCACTTTCTCACTCCAGTTCCTCCCATGCCTCTCACTCCTGCTTTGCAATAACCCCTGCTGCTCCCATCACATGTATCTTGAGCAGAGTGTGTCAGTCATGGTTTCAGGGTGCCAGCTGTGATGATGTGTGATGCCAAGTGTGGCCTCAAATGAGTGCTAGCATGACTCACTAACAAATCATTTTCTCCTGTGAGACAAACAAGATTTAATAAATATGTAACAAAAAGGAAAAAAAATCAAAACAAAAATTAAAATATAAAAAGGAAAATAAAAAGAGGGAAGGGGATGTTGACTTTAGACATGACTGTTTTGTATGTCAGTTGGGTCTGCTGGCTTAGTCCCTATGCAAGTTAAAAAGAAGTATATTTACTAGCCTTTGTTTCCACACAAGTTAGCAGTGAGAGGCCTGAAATAGTATGGGAGGAAAATAGCCTGAAATGAGAATTTTTTTTATTGTAAAAGCACATGGATTTTTTTGGGGTTGTCTGGAGCAATTTCACAGAAACAAGAGCAGATTAAAGGAGGTAATGACATGTTTGTAATTTCATTCCTAAGGCTCATGGTGTCCTTGCCTCTGTCTAGTTTTCAGCCTGGAGATAAATCAAGGGCTTCAATTTCCAAATCTGTCATAGAAGCTTCACAAATAAAAATGCTGACAAAAAATATCTGCTTTTAAATGGCTACTTGCAAGCACTGACAACTAGCAGTCTATAGATCTTTCACCTTACAGGGAAGAGAAGCAGTGTGCCTTGCCAGGAAAAATGAAGAGCAGAAATGCGCTGCTCCTAAAGTTAAAGTAATCTAAAAGTATGACAATAATGAACCATTTACAGTCATGTTTTGAATGCTAGATGAAAATAGATTTTAGGTGGTATATTAACAAAGTCTCGCAGCTGCCTGGTGTGGAAAAAGAATGGATGTGGCATTGGAATAAGAAGTAGAGAGGCCATGTGGGCAAGAAAAATCCCTTCCCAGCTGCTATGGGTGTTCCACATGTGCTCCTCTGTGCACACAGAGTGCTTGTGAGTGACTGGGGAGGAGTGGGAAACAGGCATCATGAAAACCAGTGCTGGTTGATGCTGGATAATTTGCTGTAGCTCTTAGCTGCAGGCTCTAGATTTTGCAGGGTCTGAATTCCAATTACAAGTCAGAGCTGGAGCAAACTAGTGAGAGGCAAACTAGGCCAGTTACTTTGCTGAAATTTGGGGTGATGGAGCTGAGGAGTGCCTCTCCTGGAGCACTGCAGAGTCTCTGACCCCACAGAAAGTCCCCACGCAGGGATTGGTGTCTGCTGCTCACACCTCTGGTCTCCTTGGTCTGTGGGATTCAATTCTGTAGACAAAATTGCACAGCCACATTGTGGTTTAGAATACCCCCCCGAAACTCTCACTGATTTTAGAGACAGAATAGGATGAGTCAGCCCCCCCCCTGCCCCCCATGCTGTGGCTTCCTGACATGTTGGACCTGCTCCAGCCTAAAGCCAGAAGATAACTTGGCATACAGACCATGTGGGGCTCTGCTCTGAGCGCAAGATCTGAGCTCCTGTGGCAGAATAATTGCACCCACCCACCCTCTCTTCCCTCATTCTTTACCCTCTGCTAACATGTACATGTGTGCACTTACTGCCTTTCAGTCAACTCATCTCTTCAAGGCTTCAGCCTGGGAAATCCTGAAAAGAGAATGTCCAGCAGTTTCCATATCCAGGGGGTGGAATGAATGAAACCTGCTTTAGGCAGCTGAAGTGCCTTATGTAAATTTATTTCATGCATAAGCATGTCATCCTCGTGCAGTGTGGCCCCCAGGATTTGCTGTGGGCAGGCTCTGTGGTGGCTGCAATCCCTCTTGCAGCAGGAGCAGTGCTCATGTCCTGCCTAACAGGCAAATGGCCACAGCTGGCCTGAAGGTGATTTGTAAGGCAGGAAAAGAGAACATGCCAAGGGAAACTTGTGTCCCTACAAATGGGAAAGGATGAGATATGAAAGATAGTGGATCGTGCTGTCTAGCTAAAATAAGGATTTTGTTGTTTTGGGGTTTTTTTTAATTCATGAGATCTGCCTGTGGGACATGAAAGCTTTCTAGGGCAGGGAGCTTTACCCACATCTCTGCCATCCATTGATGGGGATACAGCATCTGCTCAAGACAGTGACTGTCTTCATCACTACTGCCTTTGTCAGCTGACTGGGCTCAGAATGAGTCTGGAGAAGGTGGATGCACTCATTTTGCTCTTCACAATTTATGCTTCAGGGTCATCTGATCACTGTGAACCTTGCTGCTCTAATTTTGCTTCTGGTTTTATCACAGTTGTAAAAGAAAGGGTTCAAAAAAGTTTTTACTTCAAGTCGAGGACTTGCCACCCCAGAGCCACTGAGATACGAGGCTCAGGAAGCAGCCACCACTGAGGTTTTTATTTCAGGAAAAGTTATAGAAAAGGGATTCTTTAATCTCCTGGTCTGGAAAGTCATCTGTGAATAAGGGCAAAAAGGGTTAGTATTTTTAGGCCATATATGTTCAAAGAGCTGTGCACGGTGCTAATGCACAGCCATTAACAAATTGATCTCCGGCCCCTGTGCACAGTAAAGTAGGAACATTTTTACAGCTGGGGAGACTGAGACAAAGCATCTTGCTCCAGGCTGCCCAGCAACAGAACTGGCTTTAGAAGTCAGCATCTCCTGTCTCCCTGTGTCATTCCCTCAGACAGAGCTGCCACGCAGCAAAAAGCTGAATCAGAGGCACCTTTCTGTGAGGCTTAAAGAGTGTGACCATGAAATAAATATTGAACAGTTAAAGCAAAAGGCAATCCAAACATTGCTGCTGCATTTTAAGTGCTGGGGTCTGCAGAGAAAAACCACTGATAGTTTGGTAAAACTAACACCAAAGACATTAAGTTTTATTGTCAATATCAGATCATTGCCCATCTTGGTAATCACTGGACTATGTGTTTGATAAAAGAATGTTTGAGAACAGCTAGGGTGTTATTATATATAATTGCTCTTTACAATGACTGGGTATCTCTGGTGAAAATGAATCAGTGATCTCCACCATAGCAGAATCTATTAAATAATTGGAGAGCAGGGCTGGTGCCTTTGATGTTGAAAGGAAGAAATTCAATAAGCAGTCTCGTCAGGCTTTCTAACACAGCAGAAGAAAAGGGCTGCAGGCAGGAACATACTGACACTACAGGTCAGTGGAGGTTTATGGATTTGTGTGCCTCAGAAAGGAGGCAGAACCTACTGTACAGGACTGTTGAACCTTTAGATACCTCAGGGTGTCAGAGTATTGTTGTGCAGCCTTCTAAAAATATAAATGGTAGGGCCAGACATCAAAAGTCTCTCCCCTGCCCACGTTTTATGAGAATATCGTGTGTCCTGAGGAGATGTCAGAACGGTGCTTCAGCTGTTTTGCTATTTGACCGTGGCACTTTATCCTTAGAAGATTCATTTTCACATTTATTAACCCGTCTCTGCCTCACAGACTCTCATCTCTCCATCAAAGAAGTGCCTGTTTGTCTTTGAATTAATATCTTACATGTATGTAGTGGCCTTCATTGCAAAAAAAAAAAAAAAAAAAAAAAAAAAGAAAAAAAAAGGCATTCAGCTCCCTCTGCCAAATGCAAAACAGCTGGCAGGTACTTAGTAAATCACCCTGGGAGAAGAGTTGGCTGGAGAAAGCACAAAAAAGTCCTTATTCTCTTCTAACAAGAGGTACCCAGGGACATTTAATGTGACCATGGGACCAGCTTTTACTGCCTCCTCTGACAAAACTGCACACAATGCACCTCATGATGCACTCTTTATCTGCAAGGCTGAAGGAGGGAAAGGGATCAAGGGGTTTTGAGGATCAAATTATGCCTCTCTAATGTTCATAGCAGCATTTGTGCTGGCATTGGGCCACAGAAGGGATATTTGAGAAAAAACAGTTGACAAGATGAGGTTGGTTGGTCATTTCCTCTGTAGAGCTGTGCAGTAAAAGGGAGCTGAGCCCCCCAGGTGCAGCCAATTAATGCTTCTGCAATGCACTGGGGGTAGCTGGTGAACAATTTTGGGACGATGTCAGTGGCCTGCCCCACTGTGGGTGGCCCATTCCTCAGCACAGCTCACCTTTCCCACCTGAGGAGTCAGCCAAGGTGAAGGGGACTGGCCAGGAGAAAGCAGAGACCCTCTGTGGTGACTTCTCAGTCTCTCGGGCAGAAAGCCAATGTCCCTTGTGATGCTGACCCAGGGCCAGTGGTGACACAGTGACAAATGTGCTGTTGCCAGGGTGTGTGAGACATTGGAGAGCTGGAGAAGATGGAGGGATTTATCATTTTTAAATCCCTTTATCAATCCCAAATCCTGTGTGGCAGAGGTTTGGGTGCAGGCAATACAATGGGGTGACCCCAGTGCCTTCCTAGGCAGACATCCAAATCCTCTGACCTGCAGGCTGTTTGTGGAGCTGCTGTCTCAATGTGGCATCGAAAATCCTCTGGACAGCACTATGTAAATCAGTTATACAGCATCTTTCAGTATCTCTCAAGGAATTCACATTATTATTGTTCCTTATCTCACATCCATTGCCTGTTTGCTTCAAAAGTCATAAATACATAGCAAATGTTGAGTGTAAATTTTTCAGTAATAAGGCCTAAATTTTTTATCCTATTCAAAATTATTTCACCTTTAGTGAAACACATCTCCTGTACAATGTGATGATTTAAGTTTATTTTTTACTTCACTGTGGGAAAGGTCTAGAATATAGATTTATAATATATAAGTTAATGCCTTTTCAGAAGTCTCAAAGTTGGTTTGCTGTGAAAACCATTTTCCTCATAAAAATTTCTTCTTATCCTTGTCCACCTTTTTCAGGCTTAAGCAAATTAAATGAAGAATTCATACACAGATCAAAGAGAATGTTAAAGAGTAACTTTCCTGACTTACTTTCTCGTCTAGGATCAGTAACTTCTCATTTCAGATGCAGTGTCTTGATTAGCTTTTTTCCCCTCACCTCTATGCTGTGCTACAGTATTGCTATTAAAATATCTTTGCAGGTTCATAACTCCCCAATACAGCAAGGAGCTCTGTGCTGTGGAAGTGAAGTTTTGCTTGGAGTATGTGATTAAAAAGTGTAGATGAGTACAGGAAAGCAAGATGATCACGAGACCATATTGCGCTTCAGGCATTGATCCATGCTTTGGACACTTCATAAGGCATCCTTTCCAGCTGTTGGATTCTGTAGGAAAAGAGTAATAGGTTTGCGGGTTTGGACCAACTTCCAAGCTCTCCCAATGTTCTCACACTTGATATTTTCTGGTGCACACTGAGCCACAACAGGGGTGATAATCTGTGTTATCAGATGGTGGCTGTAGAATAAATTTGGGATTCAGAGCTTGCAGTTCTTGAGGGTCAGGGCTTTAAACGTGCTGTGAGTCAGAGCTGAGCACAGGGCCAGGACCTGGTCCATGCATGCTCAGCTTGTCCAGCAACGGGCTGCTGGGACACTGCAGTGCCCAGTGGCTTTGAGGCATCTGTGCCCCCTGCTATGCTCAGCATTCCAGCTACTCTCTCTCTCAAACAGCATGCCCCAATTATATATCTGTCTTTTATCACCTCTGCTGTGTCTTTCAACACAAGAAATGATGGCCTGCATTTTTTTAATTTGTGATTAGGCATGTGTTTTTCCTTTGATGACAAACAATGGGCTCTTTCCTGGCAGTTCCAATCTATGAAAACTGAAAGCCAGATTTTTGATTCCTGTTTGACCTGTGCCACCTCAATGTCCTGCAATCCTCACTTCTCTGTCCTGGGGTCCTCCCAGGGTTAGACACCAACCCCCAGCAGCATTGGGTTAAGAACAGGATGAAGGGGAAGGAGTTCCACCCATGCACCAGAGAGCCCCTGCCATTCCCCCAGGACGATATTTTGGGAGCCACGTTGCTATTGCCACTCGCAATGAGCCCTTGCAAAGTGGCTCACGTTGTAATGATGACAAGACTGCAGTGTTCAAAAGCTGCTCTTGCTCCTGTGCCCCAGCTACAAAAGCAGACCAAGGCCCTTGGGATGACTTGGCTGATGGAGAAAATAAGCCTGTGTAAAATGGCTTTTCTCCCCTTGGCTTAGAAGATCACTAAGCAAAAATTTTTTAATAATTTCTTAGAGGTACCTGTTCTAAAAGGCAGTGCTTTCTGTAATTCAGATGTGCTTTTTATCTCATCAGCACTTCAGTACAAAGACCATCAATGCTTTAAATTGGCTCATTTTATGTTTATGAAGGCTTTCTATATTTTAAAAAAAGTCAATTAGAAAGCTCACTGGTATATACCGCTACTTCAAAAGGAGTAGAGAAAGATGTATGTTTTTGATGGTCAGGGCTCCTGGCGTGAGTTGGGTTTAATATTTTGACAGGTAGAGTTTCCATTAAATCCATATAATTATCATGAGAAAAAGGGTTTTCTCCTTTATTAAAAAGCTTAACATTCTATCACATTTAACATGAAGGTGGATTTTTTTTTCTGATGACATCCATGATATAATTAGACTGTTGAATGTGTAGTTCTTGCTATACTTTGCTGCTGCAATATTAGTGTTAATTTATCAGAGAGCATCTTGTTTTCCATGATCTCAGTTCACTTGCTTCACTTAGATGCTTTGCTGTTGGGATTTCATGATTATCATTATCATTACATACCTTTCAGCTCATTGTATAATTTTAAGGCATAATAATGTGAAAAAATCAGGGTTTATGATGATTTATTTTTTTGTATTTTCAATTTTATGAAAATTGAAATGAATTAAAATAGATTCCCATCTCTGTTGAGACATTCCTGAAAATGAGCAGCACCACCTGACCTTGATGTACATTGAAAATGCCATGTAGCCTTTTTTTTGTTGTCAGTGATGCAATTCCATTGATGTGGAAAACATGGAGCTGCAATAATATGTGCCCAGCTGGCTCCTAGTTTATGGGTACAGTAGTGTTGGCTCTGCTTCTGGCTGCCACAAAGCTCCTGCAAATTAACCAGTCAGGGTGGGAAGAGCTCGGCCCTTTGGAATGATTTAAGATAAAGAAAAGCAGAAAGGCGACTTTAAGCCCCAGGCAATTTAGAATCTGATTTTAGAAGAGTATGATACACAGGATAAGAGTAAAATTGTAAGATACGGTGTGATACTGACAGCATTTAGAGCACTACTGTCAATCTCACTGAAATGTAGGTTATATGGAGGGATTTGAAGGTAGAAAATGAGAGTGCTTTGCTGACAAGGGAGAGAAGGGTGTTTTTTTAAGTAAAAGAACTTTGCTTTGAAGAGGACAGCAAGTTTAGAAGAAGAATAGACAGAAAAAAGGAAGATGTGTGAATGGCGGTATTATGATGATGCTAATATCTGTAATGTTTAAGAAATAATGAGCTTAATGGCATATTTGAAAATTCTTTTGAAAAGTATTGCAGGGAAAGTTAACAATATGTTTTTAATGATTAGCAATTGCTAAATCCTACTCTCTGTCTCAGAGTTTCCTTTAATAGGTTACAGAATCAGCTATTGCCCTGAATGTATTTGGAGTTTAAATAATGTTTGTTCGTTATTTTCCCTGTTTAAGAAGGGAATGACTAAGGAAAAAGTAAAGGCATTTTGGAAATTGTTTTAGATTTGTATTTTCAAAGTAGTTAAACACAGGACTGTGTAAAAGTGCTGTGTGCTTACTCATCTACTTCATCAAATAACTATATTTGCTTGTTTTTCTGATTAAATTTAAATTCTCTCAGAGTGGATCCCTAAACTGAGTAATGAGAGAGAAAGTTACATTTGTATTATATTTTTGCACCAGAACACTGAGCAGTCATTTGCTTGTTTTATTTGCTTAAAAATAAGCAAATCATTACCCACAATGATGCAGCAAACAGAAATAGGGTGAGCCAGAAGTATTTTTAACCTGGTGAAGTTGGACAGGGAGCCCTGAAGAGTGAGAGAAGGGTGGGATTCTGCAGAGGCAGATTTAGAAGTTGCCATCAGTCCTAGGGAGCTGCACAGACACTTTGTTTGCACCTTTGTAGTACATGATGCCTTGCCCTCTGTCCATTTCTTCAGAGAGAAACTCATTTTCTCTGATGCTTTGTCTCCTCCAGCTCAGGTTTTATGCATTTGGGTAGGGATTCATGGTGTAAAACCCTAATGAAATGCTTTCAGCTGGGAGGCACCTCAGAAAGCCAAGAGCTAGTTAAGAGGGAACAGCAGACACAGGTGACCTGTAGGAGTCTGGAATTCAAAATAACCTTGAGGATATCTGATTGTGCACCAGAGCTGTCCCTGCAAACCTGCTGGGCTCTTTCTGGCACACTGGTGTAATGAAAAGAGCAGCAAAAACTTTGGCTTCACCAGTTAAATGTGTGCTAGTGCTCTGTGCCCATGAGACAAACATTGTGTCTTCGTGGCACAGAACAGCCAGAACTGTTGTCACTTGTTCAGCTGCTCCTGGTCAGGGTTAGAGGACTGCAGAGCCAGCCCAGGAAACCTCTTAGGAATACAAATAACTTAATCAAGGCTGCTTCCTGCCTGACAAGTGCAGTGGCCACTGTGGAACAAATGGCTGGCACAAAACCCCTCAATCCAGCCCAGGCAGTTGCTCCTTTAGGGGAAAATAGGATGTAAACATAGCACAAGGAGAGGATCCTGTTGATTCTGTAGGGGTACAAAAGTCCCTCTCTCAAAATACTATCAAGACAAAAAGTAGGAGCTCAGCTAGTTTTGAAGACCCACATTTCATAGAGCTGAAAGCAAAACAAACACTTTGCAGCTTTCTTTACAGTGATTTCTGTGAACGTGTCTCACTGATTATACTTATTTAATAGCTTAATAATACTCTTATTTAATAGCTTACCTGGTGCTCAGTGCTTCAATCCACCTGTGCACAGGTGTGCAAATGCTGAGTTTTTACTCAGCCTTCAGCTGTTGTTTATTTCTCCTTGTGATTTGATACTGGAAAGACCAATCTGCTTCATTCTTTTCTGCATTTCAGAAGATCTCTGTTTCTGAGCAGAGTTGTTTTAGATATGGGTGAAGTTTTATGCAAGAATAAGTTTGAAGAGTAGTTAAAAGGTTTTGAGCAGGAGTATTCTCTTGCCTCCTACATTAAATGTACCAACACCGCTGAGGAAAAACATTGTGTGTAGAACTTCCCCGTTTTTCTGTCATTTTAAAAGGGAACAGGACAATTAATCTGGATCAAATTTTTTTTTTTTTTTTNTTTTTAAATTTTTTTTTTTTTTTTTTTTTTTTTTTTTTTTTTTTTTTTGCCATGCAGGTGTGGCAATTGAACTACTTGAACAAACAGGTTGAAAACTTTTTATAGAAACACACAGAAATTTTTTAATAGTCAATATGTAGTTGCTTTTGAGTGACATGTTTTTAAGTGGGTTGATGATCTTTCCTAGTCCTAAATGGCTTTAAATGTGTCATCCTAGTTTTGCCTCTGAATGTGAGGGGAAAATCTGCTCTGACCTTGAAACCAGCAAAAACATTGGCTTTAAGAATTTATTTTTATTTCAATGTATCAGTTATTTATTTATATAAATATCCATATAATGCCTTCCTATATGTTGCCTTTTTATTCTGTAAATTTTCCCCTTTTCTTTTTCCTCTTTTGATTCAAATTAATTTTATTCTTCTGAGACTAAGTTTTTCTCTTGGAGTATGCTGACTGGGTTTGCAGTTCCCTCCTAATAAATTTGCCTTGCCACTTAAATAGTTTTCACTTTCTCTGCAAGGGATGCTGTGTCCCAGCAACGACTCTAATTTCTAATATCCCTTTTTACTCACAAAGAAAATGAGGGCTAAACCAATAACTGCTGAACCTGAGAATTAAGCATATTCTCTGCTCAGCTCTGAGTTTATAATTCAGAACTCCGTGGTGGGTGCACAGGCAAGGGTTGCCTTCTCTCAAGCTGCACAGAGCCAGGTGTGCATTTTATTGCCACTTAAAATTGTCATGCTGGACATCCGGCTGCCTGTTGCCAGCAAATGGAAACCCCAGGGGATGTGATCATGACACATGGAGCAAAAGGGATGGTTTGAATGCAAACCACCAAGCCCCATTTCCTCCAACCTTTAGTTTACAGCTCTGGACTAAGGCTGCTCTTTAATAGGCATCTCCTGGAAGAGGTGTGGAGGAGGTGGAGGGTATCACTTCTTATTATCTAGTAATTTAGAATGTACTATCATCCCGTGCCCGAGGGAACGAAAATGGATGCTTGCCTTTTACCTGAATGCTGCTTGAGTAACTGCTCTCCTTTACTAATTCGTTTTTCACACACCTCCAAAATCCTTTTGGACAGGGGAGAAAAAAAAAAAATAAATAAGGCCTTGTCACTCAGTGCAAAAACGTTTCCTGGAAGTGGAAGAACTGAGGCTTGTAGTCAGCAGCTGTTTGCTCTTCGAGGTGTATTATACCATGTATAGAACTCTTCTGAGAAATATTGAAAGGGACAAATTATTCATCATCTTCCTCTCCCTCTGCTAAGGAGCACAGATGGGCTTCCCCTTGCCCACACTTGTGAGCTCATCCCTGAACCTACAGAGGGCTGCTTATTTCTGGCTTCTTCCCCTTGACTCCAAGTCTTGGGGGTTTTTTGGGGGTTTTTTAGAAAAAGAAGGTGTGGAACCCTTTAAATGTTTTAGCCACTGGCCCAATGCATCTCTCCTTCTCTCTCCCCCATCTCTTCTTTTAGTAAAGAAAATGGAGATTAATGGTGATTTCTCAAGACTGAATTTCATGCCTACAGTTTGAGTTTGGCTTTTTAATGTTCAATTGGTTCATCAGGGCTTTCTCTTTCCCAGTAATTACTTTATTTTCATGTTTATATTTCATGCTTTGAAAGATATGTCTGACCTTAAACTAATTTTTCTGCCCTATAAGAATTGTTCCTTTGTGTAACCTTTTTTTTGTTGTTCTTGAGGCTTCATATATTCATGATGTTTTGAGGATTGCATTTTAAATGTGCAAAAGACCTAAGTCAGATAGGGAAGTCTTAATAAAAAATATTCCCTTTTAAACTTCTTTTTGAAGTTTTGCTAGTTTTATTTCATAGGAATGAAAAGAAGAGGAGGGATTTATTGAGTAAATGTGCTGTTAAGCTCCTACAGCTTAAGAATATATCTGATGTTTACTGTGTTGACCAATTTGTTCTGGCAGCTCTAATTCCCTGGTCAGAAGGTATTTTGGCTTTACCCTTTGGAGAAAAAGCCAGGGCAGAAAGGCTTACTACTGGTGTATGGTCAGTAAATATCAATTAAAATGATTCTTGAAGATTTTTGACATTTGTTTTACACCCTTGACAATCAGAACGACGTGAAAGGCTATAATGGCTCCTGAGCAGCTGTTAAATTCCATCGCACTGATGATCTGTGAACTAAACAGAAGTTGACTGATAGACTGTAGCTTGATTTGAAGGAGCCATCATGGGCCATTGGGTCAAAAATGATCTGTTAAGAAGGAGCATAAGTATGAATTCATAACTCCTTGAAAGGAAAATTAGACTGCCTCAGGCCTATTTGGATTGTGTTTCAAAACTTCAAATGTTTTTCAGAGTGTAAAGCCTTAGAAATGGTACTTGTAAAGCACTGAGCACGTCTGCAGTGAACAATTCTCATCCCCCCCAGTGGTGTGTGAGTGTGCACACTGCATCCAGAGCTCTAAGAGGGACTGGTCCCTCACCCCTGGGCTCTGTGGTGTCCCCCAGTTCATGTTCAGACTGCAGGAGCAGGTTAGCCAAACCTGTACTTAGGTGGTGCTTGGACCTGGGATTCCTCTGGATCCCCAAGACTGCTTTGCCTCAAAATTATTTTGTGTGGCTTTCTCAATCTGAAACATCTCCTACCACACCCACTTGTAGCAGTCTGGACAATTGGTTTTCTTTGTCATGAAGGTCCAGGACAAACCTTGTTGTGTGGAGAAAAGAATCCAAGTCCTGTGGAATGCCATCTTTATCACCTCTGGAGTAGGTCCATCCCTGGGTGTACTTGGGCAGTTAAATTCCATTTAATGGAATTTAAATGTGTGATGGATGTGTGTAGCTGAAATACCCAAACCAAATGGGAAAGAGCCAGTCTGGATGATCAGGGTCCAGTGCCCAAACCCGTTTCCTGGTCCTTTTTTAGGGAATGACAGAGCCACAGCTGTGTGTCTCTTTGTGCCACCCCACTGCCTGTACAGTAACAGCAATAAAGTTCTAGTCAGAAGCCTGCATTACTGTAGGATTTTTATTTGTTTCTCTACATTACTGAGGAAAGCACTGAGCGTCTGCTGCCATACACTCTTCACACCTGGCCTATTGCGTGTGGAGCCAGCTAAAGAAATCCCCATTCAGGGCTCTCTTGGGAAGGTGTAGGAAGGAAACAGCTGGCTGCGACAGACAGTGTTTTGTGTGCTTCTGAAAGGTGCTAAGCATTACAGAAGAGCAAGGATTGTATGGGGAAAAAGAAAAAAAAAAATATCACAAATCGGATATTTTGCTAAATGGAGATGGCAAAAGGAGTTTTGCCTTTGGCTGTTGCAATGTTTCTTTAGGTACATAAACCAAGCCAATGGTAAGGCTCTTGGAAAACTGGCAGCTGGGCTCTGTGGCAGTCACTGTCATAACACCAGGAACCCCGTGCCTCTGCAGCTGTTGCAGACCTATAGAAGGATTAGTATAGTGTACTTATGTGTCAGATTATTCCCTACCCCAACAAAAGTGGGGATTTCCCTTTTTTACCCTGTTACCTGTCATTTTTTTCTACCCTGGGGTTAGAGAAATGTGCATGTGAGGGCAGTGAGGAGGTTCTGCTGACCTGTGGCAGGTGCAGTTTAAATTACTTCAGCTCTCTGACACAAAATCTCAAATTAGGCTTTGTTCCCCTCCGCTACATGTGGTTTGTAGCGGCTGTAGAGAATGCACTTCACACACTAAACTGTCCTTCTGAAAAGGAATAACTTGTTTGAGGCTGGAAGAATTGTCCAAAAGATCAGAGTTATTTATTCTGAAGTAAATTGCTGTGAATTAGAAGGAAAAAAAAGTCAGTAAGATTAATACTCCTAATTACTCACTCTAATTAATAACCACAGGGAAGTTTTCCCTAGCTACTGGCACAAAATTTGTTTCAAAGTACAGAAGATTTCCCCATAATGCTAATTGGTGATGAGTTTATGCATCTAGAGTTTCTCATCCTTGGACCTATAATGAGGTTGCATCTGTGTGTTGAAAAGTGGAGCAAGCACTTCCTTTTTTTAGTAGAACCACATAAAGCTGATGAATGGTGAGTGATTTGCTTATGAAAAATATCCTGAAGTATGACAACTGACAAACAAAACTTTCTCTCCTCAAGTCCTGCAGAGAAATCCGAGGAGCAATGAATGCATGCTTTTGTTCATGACAATGTATTAAAAAAGGAAGCTGCTGAATACCAAGAACAATTTTCTCCTGAAGACATACAGAGAAAGCTGACAAATGCCAAATGGATTCTTCTGTTATAATGAGATGAGGAGAAAGCTAACAGCTACAGCATAGATGGTCTGCCCTATGCTTATTAAAATTTATAGAGGAGAAACTAATTGTTCACTTGCAGAGACTTAGTCAATGGGCCAAAGATATTTGCATGATTATGAATATTCTTGAGCCTGTGGTGTCAGTACAAACTCCTTGGTTGGGCTAAAGGATCTTGCTTGGCTGTTTGTTTGCCAAAAGAAGGGATGCAACTGTTTTTGCTCTTGGTTATGCAGAGATGTTCCAGGAGCACCTCAGAAATAAAGCTTTTCTTTACTAACAGATAGTACTTGCTGCTTGGCTGAGTTAGAGCAGTATGAAGGCACAATAATATTAAAGAGTTACAAGCCTGGATTAGAGCAAACCAGCTGATTTATTCTGGGTTTATGCAGCTTAGTTTCACCAATACTGTCAAGGTAGTTTGATGGGCATGGAGGGGGATGGAAAAAGATTTTTCCAAAATGGTTGGAATTGTTCATTGCTGTGGGTTTGACAATGAAAAATCCTCCATGAATCTCTGGTATTAAAGTCACTGCAGTCTATAGCACAGATGTGTCAGATGAGAAACAAGGATTGCTGAAGATGAAAGGGCAGGATAGGAAGTTGAGTCCTGCCTGTAGTGCCCCTTCATCCCTTGGAGCAGACTAGATTTGACTTCTCAGGTCCACAGTAGATCTGTGACTTCAGGGAAGGCATTAAGTGATTTAAGAGTTCAGGCTTATCTCTTTCTGGGTAGCATTTACTTCTTTACTCTGGGGTTTCTGCTAGAAGTCTTTTATTTTTTGGATGCTCGCGACTTATTTGGGACTATGAGGGAGGATATTGTATTTACTTTGCTCACTCTTTATTTTGTATTCTGGGAAGGGACTCGTTGTGACCAGTGTGGGTTTTGAAGGGAGGGTGGGAGATTGGTTTTACTGCAGTGAGCAACAGATGGACCATGAGGGGGTGGGGCAGAGGAAGAGAAAGCAGAATAAAAACAAGGCTATTACTTAGGGGAGCAGAAACAGAGTTGTGCCAGCAACCTAGCCCAAGAGGAAGTAGAGTGCAGGAGATGTAAAAAAAATTTTTTTTTTTTTTGCTAACCAGTCTCTCACTGGCAGGTCCGAGCTGTTAGAGGTAGTGCTTGCTCTGATAAAACATTCTGTTAGCACTTGCTGTTAAGGAGAAGCTTTCATGCCTCAAAAGTGTTAACTGAGGACAGCAGCACTGCAGCATTTAGGCTCTTTCAGGCAGAGAAAAGACAATTTTTTAAAATCTTAATTTATCTCTTGACACGTTTATGATACTATATTAATTTTTGTTTGAGTTCAAGCAAATAGAGAACACTTGGAGCATACCATAGTTCAGCTACATTTTCCAGGTAATTTCCAAATTATTCAAGGCATACATAAGACTTCAGGAGTGAAAAGGAGAGTGGGAAATGCCATAAAATATTCTTTTAAAAGCAAAGGTGAATTTTGTCTTTTGGACCCCATTCTTGGCTTGTTAACTCAGAATTATAATTCTCCAGAATAAAGGATCTCCACCATCATCTTTGATCCAGGGCTTGTATTGTCCTTGTTTCAGATGGCCACTCATGTGTGCAGCCAGGAGAGGGATGTGTCTAGAGTCTCGTGTTGTGTTGTGGCTCAGCTGTCTGATGATACAGCAGTGTCTACTATTCAGATGTAAAATCTGCAAGAACAATAGTGATAATAGTGTTTGATCACAATCTGGTCATAAAATATGGATTGCATACCTAAAACAAGTAGATCACAGCTCTGCTTTTCAGACTGAGACTCAGCTGCTCTTAAATGCACAGTGACTTGACATAAAGGATCTGCATTTCTTTTTCTTGCTTGCTAAAAATGAGATCATTTTTATAAGGCACAGCCCATCTCTTCCTCCCACAACTTAATGCCAACTTTTAAATCTCCCCAATATGGATTTTGGGGGGAGGTCCTGCAATGTGACTGTGGTTTCTCCAGTCACCAGTCTGCTTTCCTAATGACACATTTTGGCTGTGCCTTAGGAGAACTCATGAGGGAGCTTGTTACTGGTGTCACCTCCCTCTGATGCTCTGAGTCAGGGAGGAGAGGGATTTGTGTCCTCCACTGAGAGAGGAGGATGGCCTGGCATCCCTGCACTGCCCTGGCCTGTTCAGAGCAGCTACAGCCCTCAGAGGCTCCAAGATCATGTTTGCCATGTGCAAGAGCCATATTCAAACAGACATTTCTCCTGACACGTTCTGGACTGTGCTTTCAGCCTCTTCTGTCCTACCACTTTTCAGCTGCAGCACAACAGCCCTGAGTCACCAGCCCAGGAATGTAGACTAGGGTGACTTCTTGTGAGGAGAAAATCAACAGGCAGCCTCCCATCCTGCTAAATCATGTGCCTCCCTAGCAGTCCCCAGGGACATCATCTTTTCCTAAAAGCATCTGTTTCACTTCTTGTTTCCCTTTCATAGGTCCTGAAGAGGGTGTTTCTGTGCAGAGCTCTTATGCGTAATTCAATTTCCAGTGTTGGTTTAGAAGCCACCTTTAAATCTGAAGGCAAAAGGGTTGCTTTTTCTTTGCCCCACCTGCAAGAAGAATTTAAATTTCCTCTAGAAGGAACTGCATCCACTGGATTGGGGTCGCTCCTGCCTTATTATTCTCCCATCCATGTTCTCTGCAAAAGCACATAAAGAGAGCTGCATTAGGAGAAGCCTGTAATCCAAGCCCCATCACAGAAACCTTCAGCAAGTCCGTCTCATTCTAGGCAGCTCCTGGTATTTGGCCATTTATTTCCTTTATTCTCCCTCCTGAAATAACACATAATGGATGCACCTGTCCAGCCATGCAGAGAAAATGAGGGCATTGCTTGTAAGTTAAGTAATGATTCTCTTGCCCTAAATGTTTCCCCCAGCGCTTTGGTCCCCAGCATGCAGAGGGGCGTATTTTGTTTTTGTCTCTCTCTTTTAAAGCAAGACTCAATTTAATTCTGTCTGAAGTGTCAACTGCTGTGATTGCTTTATTACACAATCCTATGCCACCCATAGTTTATCAGATTTTAAATTACCATATAAATCTACATCGTTTGACAATACCAGAAACATCTAATCTCATTTTCAAAGTTAGATAAGAAACAATCAACACTTTAGAATGAAAGTGATACCCTTAAGCTAGAAAACAGCAACCTAACAAAATTATCTACACTAATCATCATTAACTATAATAATACTTGCAAAACAAAAAGCACTGGTATAATTAATTGCAACACCTAGGGGGCAAAAAGGACCAGACAAAAACCAAAATCCTTGGATTACATGTTGTTTGCTGATTCTACAACATGGTAATATGAGGCTTTCCTAATTATATATGGTAATATTGCTGAAGTTTTAGCAGAATATTTGTAGTGTACTGCATGTATTATAATGTAGCAGGCACAGCACAACCTCTGTGAATTTGAACTCCCTAAGTGAAGGGAAAAAAACCCAAGCCAGCAACGAGGTTTGGCTGAAAATCTGTCTACAATTACCTCGTGGTCAGCGAAAAGCAAGCCTGCTGCAAGGCCTGGGAGTAATGTTTAATTAATATGTGGGAGGAAGATGGTTCAGAAGAAACTTTTGCCTGCCTTGGGGAGGGGAGCTTTGGCAGCAGCTGAACAGGGAATACTGTACCAAAGAAACAAATCAGGAAGCCTTGTTTTGAATTTTATTAGTTGTTTGGAAGTGAGCTCTCAGAAGTCCCATTACTGGGGAAGGAATTGGTGTGAGTGCCGAGGCAAGGAAGGGAACAGAGATAAACAGGCCTGAGGCAAGAGCAGCTGAGATGTCATACAACAAACGTGACTTGGGCTGTGTAGAATTTGACCTGGGAAGTGGGTTTTCTGAGGGCTGGGAGGTCCACAGACCAAAGAAGTGGTTACCTGGTGTCTCGGGCTTTTATGGTTCTTTCAAGGCCAGTGGTTCATGTGGGTCCAAGGGAGTATTTTTCCCTCCTGACCTCTGAAGGATTTGAGTCTGACTCTGTCTCTGTGCTCAGTGGTTGGCATGAGAATGAAGGGAGTCTTAAGGTCTTGGTTTTCTTGGTTTCTCACATTGTTTATTAATTCTTATCTTACAATTCTCTGTGTCCAGCCAAGGTGTTCACAGCAGCTCGGACATGATGTGACTCCCCCCATGATGGGAGGTCACTCTGCCTTTATGCAGATAACTACGTAGTTATTATTTACCATTCCATACCAATACCTATCACCTATACTAACAGACTCATGTCTACTTTGACCCAACCCACTGAAACTACTTTGTGCCCACGTCACTGCAGAAGATGGATGCCAAGGGAGAAGAAGAAGAACCCAGGGCACCGCCCTAAAATCTCCATCTTGTCTCTTTGCATCTACATTCTAAAAACCCAAAACTACAAAATCTTCTACGTGGTGATAAACTACACTACTCTGTTACACATTTGTAACTTGTGATTCTTCTCTGCTTTGGATGTTTTTCACATGGACCAAAATCAAAGCCTGTGTCTTCCTGGGCTCTGTGCCAGGCAAACCCCCCTGCACAGACCCCAGACCCTCTTTCTCAGGTCCCAGGCCTCTCTACCGAGGTCTGTGACTTCCCGGGGTGCCCAGAGGGATGCCCTGGACTCCAACACTAGTGAAACCTGACCTCCTGTGATCCCAGAGGAGCTGCACAGGTGCAGCTTTGCCCTCCCAGTGTCATCAGTTTCCCACTTGCTCTCAGCCCTGGTGCTGGGGGAACATTCCTGGCTGCTTCTCCACAAACCCCTGCTCTGAGCACACAGCCAGGAGATTGCTGTGCTTCCTCAGCTGCTTCCAGAGCTTTGCCCACCTTGCTCCTGCTCCTTAAACATTCAGCCTGTGTCTGGGCCTGCAAAGCTTTCTTCTGGTGAAAGAGACTGCTCAGCTGTGTGAATAAGGATTATCGTGGGTGATTGAAGCTTAAAATAATGTGGCACGGCCCAGTACATATGAAATGAAATATAAGTAAGCTGAAAGGGATGGGGCTTCTGAGGAGAGCAGATAGTGCTGCCCATCAGTTGTATGGACATCTTTGAGCTAGAAAAGCCTGTCTTTACCTGCATATAACTTCTGTTATATGTGCATCTTTACCTGCATATATTCTGTTATATGGTTTTAGGAGTTACACAAAAGGTTTCTAAGACCTGCATCTGCTTTAGTGTGATTAATGTGTGTGACTGCATTTAAAAGTTTCAGATGGTCTGTATTTCCCCAAACAAGGGAAAACACATTGTTTTTTCTCTACTCAAGTTAAAGATGAGAGCCTGACTGAGAAGCTGCAAAGCCCTGTGATAAAAGGAATAACCCTGCTGGGTTTACTGAGGGGAGATTTCTGAATTCTGTGGCTGATACTCCAGACAAGATCAGCTTATGGTCAGATGTGTCTGCCTCTTGAGCCCTGGGAGCTGAATCTGCAGCAGGTTGCACTGGGGGCTGATTGCTCCCAGTTAACTGCATGGGAGTGGAACTGGAAATGGGAATGCCAGGTTCTCATGCTTCAGGCTTGGCTGATTAGAGTGAGTGTGCTACACAAAATCAACCTGTTCTTTCCCTATTTTCCCACCTCCTGGAGCTGCATCTAGGGCATGAAACGCCAGACAGGCACTGCCCACAGAAGGGAGAGGGAGGGAATGGCCAGTCATGCCTGACAGAAGCTGTCAGCTCTGGCCTCTCTGTTCTCCTCCAGTGGCACCTGCAAAGCCTGTGGGCAAGCACTGCTCCCTGCTCTGCTGACTGCTCTCAGGGAAGGTGGGGGAGATGCCTCTGCCATCCCCACTGGCCAACACCTCTGTGGGGCTTGGGATTTTGCCAGGCCTTGGTGCTGCCTCTACCTGAACAAAAAATATCACCAACCAATTCTGGAAAAGTATTCATGAGGGTGGCATGGTCAAGCCTCTAAAAGTAATTGGGGGAAAAAAAACCCCAACATCTTTTCCTGATTGTCACAGCGTGAGGCAAAGTCCCCAGTGGCTCTAAACTCATTTGGCTCTACTACTTTGAGTTGTGCTGGCTCATCCGGGCAGATGAACTCATCCTGATGTAGAGAGTGTCCAAGTTTCAAATTACTAGGCTTGTAAACAGTTGGAAAACACAGGTACTTACAGTGGGGAACACTTCAAATGAGTTTTAATTGCAAGGACTAGATCCTGTGCTCTGCTTTTTAGCCATTTGTTTTTTCTGTGGCTTCCCAGCACTTCCAAATCTGTTTCCTTTTGATAGGATGCATTTCACAAAGACAAGCATAGTTACCCTAAAAATCTCATAGAGATGAATTCTAAGAAGTTTTCAGCTGTTTTTCAAAAATAAGGAGACCCTTTCCTTCCCCCCTTACTGTTCCCTTTTTTCCCCCTCTCCCCTTAGTGGAAATTCTGTGTATAAATTGCTGTTTAACAAAAGTAATTCTGGCTGACTCCATCCATTTTTTCCCACTTATGATTATGCACCGTGTTTGAAAATGCAAACCTACTACAAAGCGAACAGGAAGCTGGGCACTTTTCACTTTGATGCCAGTTCTGCCTTTTGGAAAACTTGCAGAACATGAGCTCAATCTGTTTAGCATGCAAAATTCAGTGTGATGTGTGTATAAATATGTATAACGTTTCTACTGAAACCTAGTACAACCTGTGAACTGCAAACTGGTCAGCCCTGTCTTACCTCTAAATATCACTGTTGATTAAACATTCTGAGATGAAAAGTAAAAGGTGAATATAGAGGGTTGTCTAATAGAAATAATAAGTTATTAAAGTCGTGGTTTGAGCAGAATAAAGTGGGATAAGTTGCTGCTTTGAAATAAGTATGTGGCGTGTCTGGTACTTGGCATCTGATGAATGTTTCATTCGCATCTTGTTCACCATCTCTCTGGTCATCATGAATCATTGGAATTTTTTGTTGCTGTTGTTCTTGGGTTGTTGCTTTTTTTGTTCCCCTCTCTGACTAGCTCAGATGACCAGCCTCAGAATTCAAGAGAGGAAGAAAATCAAGGATATGTATTGCTCTAGTCTCTTCTATTCTGTATTGTGACAGATCTTCTTTCTGATATTCATTTTCTTTCTGACACCTTATGAGATTACTGCAACTTATTTTTAGCCTGGGAAATTGAATGAAAAGTTGAGGCCACTGTGTGAAGTACCCCTGCTTTTTCACTGATAGTAGGTGGAAAAGGCACTTGCTATGATGTAAATAATGTAAGTTGCCTCTACTGCTCAGCCACTTTTCAGCTTGTCAGTCCCCAGGCTTTGCTGGTGTCTGGAGTTATTTTCTTCCAGGTGCAGAAGTTTCCTTATGTCCTTGTTAAACTTCCTGAGTTTTTCTGTTTGCCAGTCCCCCTGTCTTGCAGCTCATGGGTGAGGATATTTGACACTGTCACCTCAGAAGTCAGCAAAGATCAAAGGATGGCAGAAGGGTCCTGTCAAGCTGGCTCTGAAAGCAAGATTGTGAAAAACCGTTTAGGAAAAAGAATCTGCCCCATTATTTGCATCTATTTTACTGCTTAGGCAGGGAAACTTGTGTCTCATGTGAAGCACACACAGTTTAAAACCCCAAAGTAATCAAGCCCCAATCTCAACAAGGTTTTTTTCCTCAAGTCCCTTCCTGAACTTTATGGGTCTGAACGAGTAATTCTTTAATTTTCTTTCCCCACTCTTCCTTCTGTACCTTCCCTCCTGCTTCCCTTCTTCTTCTTGTTGTTTTTGCTTTTTGTTTTTGTTTGAGATCAATGCATGGAGTAAGTTATTCTGTGCTGCTTAGGTGAATTTTGGACAAAAGTAGTTTTATATCAGCATTCATCTGTGTCCCCAGCAGGGAGGATGGCTGGGTTGCTCTGTTGATGTGTTCTTGCTGTTCTCAGTTCCCAAAGGATCTGTAAGGGGTTATTGACATTTTGGGCACCAACCAGGGCTGTTCCCTACAACTCTCAACAAGGAAGGGAGAGCAAATGAAAATAATATCTCAGGTTAGGCTGATAAAGAGCTGCTTATCACTCTCTTGGTGGTTTGGGGTTTTTCCCCCCTTATTAGTTTATTCTGCTTTAAAAAGGTCTCTTAAATAGCTAAAATGAATGTAACTGTTATGTAATTCATACTCAACTTAGGCAATAACAAAAAAGAAGTTTAAATTTTAGTATTCTTTGTTTCTCTGAGGATTCTTTTTTTTTTTTTTTCCCTAGATTTTCTGGTTTGCATTTTTTCCCTTTTTTCCCTCCAGGTTCTAGAACTTCATTTAATCTCTTTTAAATGTGAAAATGTAATCATTTGCAATCATAACAATACACTTAATTGCAGATTATTCTCCACAAACTGAGGTTACCAACCTGAATTGCAATTGCAAGAGTAGTGAACCTCCAGAATGTCTATGTAATCAAGAATAAATTTCAAACTACAGATTACTTTCTTCCACCTTGCCATAGAAAATTTTATTTGGAATTGGGCTTAGGTTTTTTCCTTATAGTGCATATCGTAACATACTCTATGGAAAAATATATTTTGACAAGTTTACTTTTTTTTTTTTGGTGGAATTATTCGTTAGAGAACTCCTGTTTCCAGGCTTTTCATCCACCTGCAATGCAAAGTTCTTTTACTGCAATATATACTGCTTTAACGATAATACATTTCCAGATTGACTTTTATTCTACAGTTTTTCTAATTGTACAGAGATGTTTCAGAATAATGAATGCATGCTTGCATTTAACCAAGTTCTGACTATCTCCAATATGGTCAAAGGAAGTGAGATTTCGCTTGTGGAATTCTGTGCCTGATTTCATTAAAAGTTTTGCACAAAACAGTGTAAATAACCCTGCTACTGTTGTTCCATAGGTTTGCTTTTTTTTCTCTCAGACGATATTCTGATTATTGATAGTTATACTGCTAAAAGAGATACAGTTTCATTTTGATGTTTGAGAACTTGTTCTGTTTTCTTTGGAGTCAGTTTATCTTTTTGTTTGTTTCTTTGTAAACTGCTAGAAATGTGGTGGGTCTTTCAGCACATCTCTGTTCTCTCTGACTTCTCCCTCTGACAGCAGGGCTTGGGTTGGAAGGGACCTCCAAGCAAAGTGCCAGGGATGGAGGTCTCACATTGACTCCAGCCAGCTGTGACTTATTGATTGTTTTTAAAGATTATATACCATGGCTGAGCAAAAAAAAAGCAAAAATATTGTTATGCCTCTACCCTAACCTCTGCTTCTAGAACTTGAGAGACAAAGCCTGCTGTTGTTAGCCTGCTTACAGGATTGGCTTTGGCTTCATGTTCTGAGGGCTGAATGGGAAGTGGTCTCATCCTTCCAGGCAAAGGAAAATGCCTGACCAATATTTTGCAGCTTGTAGGTTTTTTGGGTGAATCATTGCCAGGCTTTTCTGTCAGAGTTAATGCAATTGGAACCTCCTTTCTTTCCCAGCATGGAAAGGTGAATGGAAATTCAGGTATATATTTTTACTGATCATGAAGGGGAGATTCTGAGATCTGAATGTACCAATTTTTCTCTTTTTGCCTGGCAAGATGACAACTGCCATGTTTGCTCTTGGAGCTGATTTTGAATAATAAGGCTTCATGCCTCATTTTTTTGAACCTGAAGGTTAAATGTTAATGTTGTTCTGTATGGAACTGTACCTTGAAGTAATTTGTAAGCTGAATACAAACTCCAAACCTGTTGCTTATTATGAATCACTCTGCTCACATCTGAAGATTTATCAAGAATTATGTCAACTATTTTGATGGTAAGGTTTAAGCTAAGCCTCTAAGATTTGACTTGATGCAATTTCAGGCCTCCCTTTGTATTAGAAGTAACAGAAAAGTGGAAGATCTCAAAGGACCTGTGACATGACAAACAATATCAGTTATTCCAGAGCCATTATCATTTCTCATGTCACTGCAAACAAATAAGGAACCTTTAATCCAAGGACAAACATCATGTAACCCTTTTATCTGTCATCTCAATATACATTTTCATATTTAAAAGTATCACTCAGCATTAGCAAGCTCTTGTACTGCATCCTAAAAATCTTGTCAAGAAGTCATCAGGGCATACATTAACTGGATGTGAAGACTCATTGCTTTAAGTTTAGTTAATATTTCTAATTGTAGTTGATTGTTTTGATTTCTCCTGTTTTGTTGTTTTAAGGGAGATCTACCTGTACAGGTGACGTAAAACAGTGTGTGTTATGTAATACAACAGATAAAAAACTTCCTCAAGAAAAAATAACATGAATTTGAGACTGAAATCTTAATCACAGATTGAAAAAAATGAGTAAAAAAGTGAGATAAAACTTGCTACTCTATTTGATATTTATTTCCCTTTGCTGTGCAAATAGGCATAGGAAAATTGTTTAGTGTTTTCAAACTAAGGCAAAGATACATGTTCAGTACTCTCTTAAACTCCTTTTGGCATCTCAGCGATGACTTCAGATTCACAGCTTGTTGAGGGATATTGTGTTTCCTTATACAAAATAACAGCCTGGGTCAGGAAATCAGAAAACACATTTGTCCATCTCAGCTCAGAGAAAGCAGCAATGGAGTTGATCTCGATGTTGAGCACAAAATATCAGCATTTTAGGGGTAGCCTGAAATAGTGTATGACTAAGAAGGTCCAGAAGTCACTGTGATCTAGACAATTCTCTGAATCCTTGCTCATCCTGCTCGTTTGGAGGGGCCAGGAATTTAGTCTCACCCTAGTGAAGTAGATTGCAAACTTTTATCCCCAAGTCTTGTTTGCTCAGCTGCTGTCATCAGTGAGTTGGAGGAGAGATGCAAGGGGGACAGTCAGCAAGTACTCTTTTCTCTTCTAAAACATGCTGATAAGCCAGGTAGCTTGAGGTTGATTTCCCTTGTGTGCCTGTAAAACCTGAGACAGAATTGAGTCTGACTAAAGCTGTTCTCAAGAACAGAAATTATTTACTCTGCTTTTTCCAAAAACAAGCAGAGAGCTGAAAATGCACAGTGGATTATGCTTTTTCCTACTGATTTTGTTTGTTGGGTTCTGGGTTGGGTTTTTTTTTTTTTCTCAGTTAAAGAGAAAATTCCCTTCTGCATCTATACACTGCTGCTTAGGCTCTAGGAAATGGAGTATAAAGATATCCATCATAGTATTTTCAACAATTTCAACCATGCAAATTCCTATCCATTGCATGATTGCAGCTGGGGATTTAGTGTTTGTGTTCCTGGACCTTGGTGTGCAGAAAAAAATCTACTGTCACACAAACCACTTTGTATCAGTGGAATCATGTTTAGCCTAAATTAGCTTGTAGTTAGTAAAAAGGGAGGTAAAAGGAATCCTGGACCTTAAAAAAAGGCATATTTTATTCCTTCCTACTTTTTTTTTTTTTTTTTAATGTTGTAGCATTTAGTTTGCTCCCACTCAGTTTCCCAATATTTTTTCTTTCGGTAATGATTTTGTTAAAACCAGAAAAATGTGTGGAATAAGGAGCAATCTTTGACACTCTGAAACATTTTCATGATCTGTTGTCACTCTTAATTTTCTTCTCCCAAGTCTCACCCTTTTTTTTCTTCAAAAGCTTTATTCCCACCCCTGTTTTCCCCTTATTCTCACTCAGTTTATCCTTTGCTCTTTCTCTCACACGTCTCGGTGTTCTTTCCACTCACTGTCCTTCCCCTGTCATCGATCACTTTTTCACCTCTTCTTTCCCTTGGGATTTTCCTCTGCATCACTCCAGTAGCTAAAGTGGGAAGAGTTGCTTGATTCATCCCACATCTTCTATCTCCTTCCCAAACCTCTTCTTTTCCCACCCAGCAGGAGTAGGTATTCATGCCCCTGAAGCAGAAAAGGGTGTGTGGGCAGAGGAAAGAATTTTTTTTTTTCTCAACTTGACTCCCTGTTGTAGTATTTAGGCTCTTAATACATTTTTTCTGTGATAATCAGCATGCAATTCCTGGGGAGAGGGAGAAGAACTGTAAAAACATTATTTTTTACCTCCCTGGGGTGGGGTTTGTCCTCTATTTGTCTTATACATGAATATATGCTACAACATGGGGAGTAACACTTCAGACAAACACAAAAAGTGGTTTCCCTTTGTTAGATTCTTGGCTGAGAACTGGCTGGCTGAGGAGAATGAGCCACTCTTTCACTTCTAAGTGGGTGCCTCCAGCTGCACAGGAAAGCAACCTGAGCTATATTAATTCTGCTCAAAGATAAAGGGCCTCACTCTTCAAGAGCCTTTATAATTTTCAAAAGTGGTTTGGCATTCTGAAAAAAAAAAAAGGCAACAAAAACCAAGCCTAACCTCCAAAGCAACAAAAGATTAAATACATATGAAGGGAATGATGGAATGCAAAATGAAGGAAAATAGGAGTTAAGTTTTGCCTGTTGCCAAACTGTGCAATATGTAGATAGTGTAAATATCTGTAACATGGAGTTTTGTGTTCCCTGGTTTTCTTATCCCTGGAGAACTGGAGTGTTACTCTCTACTAAGGAGTAAAATAAAAGTTAAACTAAGTGCCAATTCTAATTAACCACTGAGAGTTATGCTGTTGGTTTTCATGGTAGCAGAATGTCACTCCATGTGCTTCATCACAGGAGCAGACCTTCCAGGGCTCTGGAGAGAAATAGAGAGACTTCACACAAGAGAGAGAAAGAGGGGAAAAAAAAGCCACATAGTTTCTAGTCAAGGCCAGGAACCATTCTTAGGGGGCTTGCCCAGCACAGAGTGGCACTCAGATATTCCCAGCTCCATCACCTTGGGGAATTCCCTGCTGGGCAATAGGATCAGAAGGATTTAGTCCCTTCCAGGTGACATTTTTTTCAGCATTTTCGTAGATGTAAGAGTAAGGCAAGACAGACTCAGAGTCTAACAAAAAAACAGTTTTCCCTGGGAATGTTTTGCTAAGGGAGGTGTTTTGCAGAAACAGGGATGGATTGGCTCATGGTGATGGGGAGTCAGGCATCTCACCTGGGACCAAGATCCCCTCTGAGTGGAGTTGTTTTAAACTGAAAACCCATGGAACAAAAAAGTATGATTTCCTGTAGATGTATGTACTACTTCAAGCACTGCAGAGTGAAAGAGAGACAACAGCAGAGCCCAGCACCACATCTGCTAAAATCCAGCCTGCTGCAGAAATCTGTGCCCTGTGGTTGACTCGGGCTGTGCTCCAATAAATCAAAATCTGGCACTTTTTTTTGTAAGAGTTGAATTTTGCTTTGGGAAGGATGAGTTTTTTACCCCTTTTAAAACATTCTGTAATGTGTGATTCTTTGAGGGAAGGAGAGGAGGGAGAGTCAGGGCATCATGCAAACCTAAGTCCTGAGGCTGAGAGTAATGACATTGAATAAATCCTCGACTCCTTAAAACGATAAATGGATATGAGAATGCTTGATCTGAAATTACATGCCTAAATGTATGATCCCACCTCTGTGAAAATGAAGGTAGCTAGCTGAATGAAGTGTCCTCTCTCATACCATTTATTTTTCCTGCCTCAAAAATATACTGAAATAGAAGAACCTCACAGGTGGTGTCCATTTCTTTTATTTCTGCCACAAAAGACCTGATGAAATACAGAAAGAAACAAGATGAAGCTAAGATGAACATGGTCTTTGTGTTCCACAAATTGCATCTCTCATGTACCTCTTCTGTTCAATATCTGAACCTAGAACCATCTGCCTTATGTATTTGAGCAGGTTTAGTATTTTTAGTCCCACTCAGTAACAAAAATGTGAAATAAAGAAACCTACTGGAGTCTGGATAAGCCAAACCCTGTTCTCACCACCTTGAGAAACAGAAGCATTCAGCAAGGTTTTTCTTGATTCACATGGAGCAAACTTCATGTACAACCTCACGAATTTTCTATTTCTGTTTCCAGAGTTTCCATGTTCAAGTTCTCAAAACTGTTGTAGGAAAGGTCTGCCCTTTTATGAACTCTGGAAAGAAATGCTATCAGGAAGCACCCTCTTGCCTTTAATTTTTACTTTTTCCTTTGTGTTTCGTGGGCACAGGTCATAGCCCTCCCTGACTGAAAATGGGCTGCAATTTGAATTGTTCCCAGCAGCACCTGTGAAGGCTGATGCCTTCAGAAGCAGGAGCACCAAGCTCTGAATGAAGTCTTCTCACTGTTAGTTAGCCCCTGACTTGTCAACAACTGCTGAAGTGAGAGAGAAAATAACATTTACATTTTCTCTCTAATTTAATGGGAAATGAAAACACAAGAAGAGGGAGAGCTTGGTTAATTTTCCATTCACCATTGACTTCACTGCTTTTGCAAGGGCAAGCTGAGAAAGGCAGGAGTAATAAATCTAGAGGGTAATAAATCTAGAGCTGCTTGGGTAGCTGGGAGAGGATTCTGTGGTGCTGAGTTCTGGGGTATAATCCTGTAATTCAGTGGCTCCAGCCCAGCGAGTGCCACACTGCTTTCCAAGGAGCTCATTTACAATCCCAAAGAAGCTCCTCACTGTCAGTTCATATTTACATCTTCTCCTCACCTCTTTTTTCCTTTCTCTGCCATCTCCCCTGTCACATTTCATCTCAATTCTGATTTCTCGTCATCTTTTCTTGAGCTGTTTCAACTTTTTTTTTCTGCTATAACCCACCATTTCCATCATGCCAACAAAGCAAACCACCTTTATCACCAACACAGTCCTCAGCTCAGAGCTTTTCTCATTTCCTCTGTGTCAAAGCAAGCACAGGTTCTTTGTGTACTTGCTCTTTTTCATATTCCTATTTTTTGCAGCTAAACCGGGACTTCTGCTTCCTTCTCACATCAAGCTTCCAACAGGAGTTGGAATCATTATAGGAGTCAATGGAGCCCCACAGTTAGTAAATGTTCTGGCATTGGCACAACTGGTCTCCATTTTCTGTTTAATACTTTTACATTCTTGAAGCAGTCAGATTAATCTTCATCTCTTCGTTGCCTACAGTTTCTTGAGACTAGACACTCATTGCAAATTGATTTTTATCTGAGTGTCTCTGGGTTATTTGGCTTCATCTTCTGTATAAACAAGTAATAAATTGTTGGTTGGTGTTTTTCTGAGCCTGCAACTTGAACAGGTGCATGCCATTGCTGTTTTCCATAATTTCCTGCTAGCTTTACACTGTTCCTCTTTAGGAAATTCCATTCCCGTTCCTGCATTAGTCATGTGTAATCTTATATCATCATGAAACTTTCCCTTGGCTTGGTCAGTGACCCAGGCAGCTAATTCTCCTTGGCAATCCTGTCACTCACTGTTTCAACAAGCACACCCTTTCAGATAATATATTCTTCTGTCAGAATTTTCCAGTGTTTTTCCACCACATCTCACTCAGTGGTTTCACAAATTTTCACATTATCTCATCCCAGTCCAGCTGTCAGCACCTTTGCTGGCCTGCTGATCCTTCTTCATGCCTTTGCATTCCAGCAAATGTTCTGTGCCATAAGATACAAGGAGGAGCAGCAATGGCAGAAGAATGGACTTGGGGTGGTGTTTTTCATGTAGACATTCCCATTGTCTATGGAATATTGCTATGGGAGTTGATGAGCAGGAGGCACAGTCTCTGAAAAATGGTCCTTTTGCTCTGGCGAGAATGACCAGTTAAAGAATTAGTTACAAGGAGTGGAGATTGTTAGGAGTGAGTGCATCATTTTCAGGATTTCTTCCCCAAAAAGCTGCATTTCAGCGGTAGGAGGTTAAGAAACTTTCCAGTAGGGAGCACCATCATGGAGTCATCTTGTAATCTGACCTGTCACTGACAGTATCATCAGAATATGTTTCATTTTCATTGAACAAAATATTTTCTTAGAGTTAGGTGGGACTTTTTGGTTTTGTTCAAGCACTTCTGAAGGTTTTTTGGAATTATCTTGTTTCAAGTAAATTTTGTGCATAGATTAATGCAATACATTCTTGGTCATGTTGTGTGTTTGTGGGTAAACTGAAGGGGTCATCTTTCTATAATATTTAGGGAAGGAGGTACTTGGAAAGAGTTTCATGCTGATGTTACTGATTGTATATTCTCTTCACCTTTTAAGAGAACATTGCAAGAGAAATTTGAGAAATTTGTCCCAAATCTCTAAATAAAGGAATTCTTTAAAAACATGAACACATTATCTGCTCTTGTACGAAAGTCACTCCTTCTTAGGTAGAGAGACAACTCTTCAATTTTATTCTTTCAGGTAGCATTTATTTTGGATGTATGCTTTTGAGACGCTTCCAAAGTGTGCTGGGACAACATTCAGGGGAGGGTGGAGGAAATTTAGAATATTTAGAAGCTGTGAATGCATAATTTCAAACAAGGAAATGTGCTGAGTGATTTAGTAGACTGTTTGGTATGGTGTATATTCTTTTCTTCCTTTTAAATTTGATTTAGTTTTGTTTGCCAGATTTCCTGATAGCCAGGAAGGGTTGGCCTGTCTTAGGATTCTGCATATGAATCCTAAGATTTGGTTGGTTTGAAAAACCAACCAAACAAAATCAAAACCAAACACTTGGGTATTGCTTTAACCTAAGTGATAGGAAAGAGAAAATATATTCCCATTTAGGCAATATCTCTGTGACTGCATGAAATATTCAGGACTGTGTGGTGATTATCACAAGGTAGAATACATGAGATTGTAATCAATTAATAAGAAAGAAGAAATTTCATTGATTATAGGCAATTTCCTGCAACAGATAACTTTGACTTTTGCTTTTGTAGGAAACAAAAATCATTCTGAGGCCAATATGGTCAATGTTTGAAAAATGCTGCTGTTTTTCACCTTTTTTTCATTAGTATTAGTTTTATGGTTTTGTTTTTAACTAGTAAATGTCACAGTAGAAGTGGAAAGCCTCATCATAAGCAGACCATGACCCAAATCACTCCAGCAAATCCTGTCTTACTCATATCTGACAATCATACTAATTGGAACAGTTGCCAAAAAATGTAGCCTTTTAAAAAGAGTTTTCGTCAGAGTTTTCAGGGTGGCAAAAGAAAATATTGTGACTTAGTAAATTCTTTGTATGGGCAGGGAACTGACTTCAAATCATAGATTATAGGTTTTAAAGGGATTTCAGAATTCCCTGAGGGCAGACAGCGCAGAAAATGACAAGACAAAGTTTGTCTGCATTTCCTGAAAAATGCTTCTCTTGCCTGTTCTTAAAAAATTCTGGTGATGGAAAGTGGATTTCCCTGGTTGCAGTTTCAACCTGTTGTTTCTTGTTTTTTTCCTTTGTGGACACAGAGGATAAATTATTCCTCTCTCTCTGTAAAAGCCTGTAATTTACTTGAAGACTTTTTCAGTTTGCAACCCCAATTTGTTCAGCCTTTCCTTGCAGGTTATGAGAGTCAGACCTCTGATCCTCAGGAATCTTTTCTTTGTTGGGTGACACCCAAAGCTGAACCCATTGCTCCAGCAAAACTGGTGAAAGCTGGGGAAGACAGAAGCATTGCAGTCCATGCTATTTTCTCTAATCCTGCTTCTATGGCCACCTTTTTTTGCTGGAGAATGACATTTTTGATCCATGTTGCCTCTGTGATCCATGGTAATACCATGTATTTGTCTGGCTTTTAGCAGATTGCTCTCTACGCTGAGCTTGTGCAAATATTTATTTTTATTTTTAATATTTATTTGATGTTATTTTATTAATTTTTAATTTTTTTAAAAA
>VWZU01019453.1:615448-648502 GCA_013397095.1 Sterrhoptilus dennistouni
TTTTGAGGGGGGTGTTGTTTTGGGGGTTTTTTTTGGGGTTTTTTTTTGTGGGTTGTTGTTGGCCTTATTGTCTTCAGGGTCAGTCATGCCAACGCATGAACTGGTGTTGTGGAATGAATGGCTTCGTTTGTCCCTTACATTCTTGCAGAGGGGAGTCCAGGTTTGGTTCCTATTTAGTGTTGATGCATAAAATGCGACATTATTTTAAAATAATAACTATGATTGCTGTCAGTGTTTCTTCTTTGATAAGAAGTGTAATAGGCTAGGACATATATTTCCTGCAGGCACTGAAGTACATATTTTCAGGCACATCAGGGCTGCAGAGCAGAGAGGTTTCATACTAACAAAAAGTTTCCGGCAGATAATTCCAGCCTGTGACCCTGGTGCAGAGTGTGCAGGCACGTTCTGTGTCACTTTTCCAGTGGGAATAAGAAAGCATTTGATGACTCTCCTGGTGACTCAATCCTGATGGAGTTCATCTTCCAGTTTATAAGCCTGATACACTGGATGAGATTTGAGACAGGCTTTCTGAGTCCTTTAAAACAGAAAGCTTTATTGGAAGGATGGGATCTGCATCCCTCCAATCCTACAACCAAGAAAACATCTTATTTGGTGTATGAGTACTCTTGTTCCCTGCAGTCAGTAATTGCTGTCTCAAAGCATGAATGAGAAATAGCCTTTTTCCAAAAAAATATGAACAGAAGCTTTATTGTAAATCTTAATGCACACTTTTTCTGTACCAGTATTATTTTTGGTGCAAAGGCATCCTGTCCACACATCTATGCAGTGGCAACAAGGAATGCAGGAACTCTTGGAGAGGTGGTGCCTTGGGGAAGACTAATTCCTACCAAACCTCTCTGAGACATCCCCTGTCAGAGTGAGTCTCCACAGTTAATTCTGGGTGACCCTGGGCTGTGAAAGGAAAGTTTCTTTCTCTACATTCCTCAGCAGAGTCCTACTTCCCTTTTGACCTTGCTCTGGGAGGGGGTAGGTGGCAGTTCAAGGGCTTTGCTGTTGCATTTCTGTGAGTGCAGAACCTGCAGTTGGGACTCTTTTGCACAAAGGGAATGCAGCAGGGGCTGGTGCCCTTCATTGCTCCTCTGCCCCTCTTCACCTGGGCCCCAGGACACTCCCTCAAGGGCCACTTGTGCTCTGGGCCCCAGGATTCACTCCCAGCACAGTCCTCTGAGCACAGAGGTGCTGTATTTGTGCATGCCAAGGAGTTATAGTTATGCATTACAGCAGATGCTTTATGGTAGTTCTGTAATTAGCACTCTGCACCATCATGCCAGAGGCACAGATTTGATCTCTTGCTCTCTGAGCTGGCAGGGGATGGGAGCACTGCTTAGGCAGTGTGCAAAACCCCCAGATGGGCAGGGAAAAGGAATATTTTTTCCATTGCTCTGCAGTGGCCCTTATAGCTAATGATGATGTTATTTTGTGCTCTTATGCCTTTCATTTAAGGATCTCTGAGTGCTCTGCAGGCATTAAGCAAGACATTCTGTTCCCCAGTGGAACAGCCAGCATGGGGAACAGGGGGATCTCTCCATCCGTTACCTCTGGGCCACAGCACAGCAGCTGTCCAGCAAGGCACAGCACAATCAGTCAATGTTTTAGGATGGACAGTGAGCAATACAGCTTTCAATTAAAACCACCGGGAAAATGGAGGTAGGAAGGAGGATAATCAAGGAACTCACACTTAGCCAGAGCATTTGGGCCGATGTTTCTGTTTTGAGGGGAAATTGCTGCATTTCTTAATTCAAACTCACGTCTTCCATCAGCAGCAGCCCCTCCCAGCCCCTGACACGATGATGGGTCTTTGGCTTAGTGAGTCAGTGAGAAAAATGTCATTCCCTGCCTGATCAGAGGGCACAGACTGGCGGTGGGAATTTCAAAAGAGGCAGAAAAGCGATCTGACACTCCACCACTTGGAATTCAAGACTTGCATCAGCAAATATGGATTAAGGTGCTGCAGCCATCTCATCAAGCTTCCAGCTCCATTTAGCAGCTCCTTACAGGACTCAGTTTGCATTTTGTTGAATTTTTTTGTTGGCTTCCTCTACTACATCATTCACACTATTTAGGCCTGTAATATGCTTCTTATGCTCAGCTTGGAAGTTTTTTTTTCGACTCAGATGTTCAGCAGCACTTTTTTGGTAAATTTAGAAAACTCCAAGATGTTCATTAAATTTGCTGAGCTAAAGATTCATGTGAGGGTTTTTGATTTGCCCTGTCTTTCATTTATCACCCTCTTCTCTCATCTGTTATATTCCTGTCTTCATTTCTCTCCATGATTCTATTTCTTTTTCTTGCATAGATTATTTTATTGTGATTAGTTATACTCTTATGCTTTAGCCATAAGTCAAAGAATAATTATCTAATTCTCTGTTTTTATCTGAGATCAATGCAGAGACATTTTATACCTGTCATGTTTTCTTTCTCCTATACAACAGAAATTGTGGCTGTGTTGATGCAGCCATTCAGTTGCACTGTTTTGTGATTCAGGATTTTTAGGTCTTTTTTTCATTTCTGCAGGATTTTTAAATTTTCTTTAATGCAACACTTGGTTGTACATCTTCACTTTTATGTTGTTACTGTGAGGTGACAGGTGCCAGTGTTGATTCTTTGTTGATCTCTCCTGTTCAACAAGTGCAGCAGCTGCAAGCAGGTTGGTATTTCCATCTCAAATGCTCGAAATCCAATACAAACTGTAGATTGAAAAGCCACTGTATTATCATTTATTTAGCTAAGTTGTTGACAACTTCTCCAGAAACAATCAGCAATCAGAGGCCATTGCAGAACTGGAGTCTGGGAACTCTGAATGCTAAATGACAAATGTGGCCATTCAGCACAGCACATCAGAATCATGTTACCACTGGCTACCACCAAATTTTCCTCCTGCGTGTCCAAAGCCTGGTGAGGTGATCCAAATTGTCCACGCTTGATTTGTTGGGATTATAATATGGACTAATATCAGGCTTGCTGTCTTCTGAAATAGCCTTGTTGTCTTCAATGCAAAGTGATGATGCTGTAGCGTTTCCTTCCTTTGGCGTCTCTCTCGCTAGCTCTGTGGTCTGGTGAAAACAGAACACAGATGCTTTCTTTGCACATGGATGATTTGGGAATAACTCCACTGGAACCTCGTGTCAGCTGTAGATCAGCAATTGTACCAAGAACAAAAGTGTCTCTGCCAGGTTCCTCTGCAGGAAAAAAAGAAAAGGCACTGTGACATTTTAACCTTTGCTTTCTGTAGGTTTCTAGTCATCTGGAGAAATCAGAGATATTATTGTGTCTATTTCCACCTCTTCTGCATGTTGTTGTCATGAATGCATTTCTCAGTCAGGGAATATGACATTGTAATATCAAAATACCAATGTATTTTTACCCTGTAGCTCTGCTCTTAGCGGTATTGGTACAATTGCCTGGTGAAGTTTTCCTGCCATTCTTTCAAGAAAATGTCTACACACCTCTCTGAAGGCAGCCAGCTTTCATTCTCTTGTATGCCTTTTCATATTATTTTTCCTGCAGAAGCGCAGCAAGGTCTGAAAATGCTGCTTGAGATGCTGTGATACAAAATTTGCAGAAGACTGTGGCTATCCCTTTAATTCTTTCTGCTATTTCCGATTGAAAAGCGACAACCTAATAAACGCAAAATCTACCACATGTTTATCCATCTCACACACGTTCAGTTCATGATGTTCCCTGTGCAATGGAAATGGGGTGACTGTACTTGGAGCACCTTTTTTTCCTTCCTTCATCACCACACATTGTGGTTAGCAAGGCTGCACAGATCTGTACTTTAAGCACTGTGTCTAATTGCCACATGTTGTTATGCTCCACTCAAATACCTGTGCACAGAAGACACCTAAGCAAGTTTAAATGTTGTCTTTTTCCCCATGGATGGTGGATCACTTCCAAGAAAATGTTACTGCTGTTGAAGCTTTATCAGTCCAGGAAAATTGCTGGCTTTTTTTTTGGTGCCTATTGTGGTTCTGTTGAAAGGGATAAGAGCAGTAACTTTTGGGAGAAAGGTATGCCCTGTTGTGCTGTGCAGTAAGGTTCTGATCCAGCTTTGCAGGGTCCTGGCACTGAGGCACAACATTTGTAGGGGCTGATGGGCTGGGCTTGGTGAGCAGCAGCTCATCAGCCACCAACAGGGGCCTGACCTGCAGGTGGGCTGGCACCTTGCCCTCATTCTTGTCCTCGAGATCAAGGAGATATTTTGGGTTTCTGAATCCTATATGTAGATATCAAAGGCTGCCATGATCCTTGGCATGCACAAATGATGGCTTGTCAATATTTTGATAATTTCAATATATTGATCAGGGCTGTCCTGGGCTCCTCTGTGTGAAAGTGGGCTGTGCTCCACAGGGAGAAACTGAGTTGTTTTGGTACAGATTGTGATTGCTACATAAACATATATGAGTTTAATGTTCCAACAGTGCTGCCTTTGACTTGCTGCAAAGAAGACTATTGCAAATATTGCTGACTTGTAATGAAATGGCTTCTTTCCCTAAGGCAGCATCACAAGCTAGAAAAGTAAGGGTTAAACAGCATAAATACAGTTTTATCCTTTCTTTCAAGTTACCCATGTATTTGATTTCTCTCATGTTATTCTTTCATTTCCTTGCATGTTTATTTATACCCGGCTTAGAAGCCAGAGCTTCAGTGTTCTGGGCATTGCACAAATACAGAACAAAGGCAGAGCCCCTGTGACAGAGGCTTTGCTTTTATTTCATCTGTTTGTTGTAGCCTCTCGTGGAAAGAGGCTGCCTTTTGACAACTAAAGACAAAGTGTGTGTGCACCTGGAAATTAAATGGAAATATGCATTCCTCCTGCCCCCTATTTCAGCCCTCACCAAAGTAATTTGCTTTAACTTTGGCTATAAAGAGAACAAACTTTCTTGGCATTTTTCAAATTAAATTACACAAGATATTTCATTCTCTTGTTTGCTTTTAGAAGGAAATAATTAGGAGACATTTCTGTTTTCCACATGGATCTTAGTATTCTGCAAAGAAGATGACATTATACCTGGGTAAACAGCAAAGTGATTATCAAAACAAAGTCAAATAAAATAAAAGAGACTTTCCCTTGCTTTCAGAAACTCCTGGTACTCTGTAGCAGCATTTCATATGTAACTGAATCTTTTCTTCTCGGATTAATTTCTATTGTTGTACATGTAGCTAAATATAGAATAATTGAAGTAGTTTTAAGAGTAGTAATTTATTTATAATAATTTTATTTGCCTTAATTCCCTTGTGATTGCATTGGGTTGAATTTGTGCTTCAGCAGCCTGCATGCAGAAAAACAGCTTTAATGATTTTTCGTTAGGGAGCTCCATTTTACAGCGCGCTTTGTTCTTTGGAATTTGGCAACGACCGCTCCTCCTCTTCCTAAGGTTAGAGAGATTTGAGCTTCAACTAGTTATTTAGAGAGATCTGATAAAGAAATTTCATCTCTGTGGGTGCTGGCCAGTGATGAACGGAACCCTGGGTTTCAATAGAGACCAATCTTAACTCGGGAGGGGAAAAGCAATCTGCTCTTCGGTGACAGATCGCTGACAATTTGCTTCCAGTAGCCACCTCTCTCTTCCTGCCTAAACTGTCAGAGTGCCATGGAAGAAAAAGCCCTTTGTGCCTGTCTGCAGAAAGTGACTGTCATCACCATTATGAATGGTATTTTACATAGGGCTTGTAAAGATCAGCAATTACTTCATCCTTCCTGCCTCCTCTTTGTGCCGCTTTCTCTTCGTGCTGCGCCCAGCTGAGGTTCGGCCCAAAGCACATCTGCTTCCCTGCCCAGCAAGCACCTCTCAGGGTTTGCCTTGTACTCCAGCTCCTTCTTTCTACTCATCTTCCCAAATCTTCAGGGGGAAACAGCTTTCCCTTCTGTCTCAGTGGGCTGGGACCAAGATTTGTACCTCTGTTTTGACTTAGAGTCCTAACTCGGGCTGAGGTGAAGTGGTCGCTGCTGCCCGTGGCTGCTTCAACCCCCAGGAATTCCTGCTGGGATGGGAGAAGTGACAAGTGGTAGAAGTGACAATAGGTGCATTTGGGGGTGGAAAAGGATAAGTGTGTTAAGGCACACTGTGATCTGCCATAGGGACATAAAAGCTGGACAGTACCAAAAGTGATGTGAAGTAGCCTGAAAATCGTGATTTAAAACTATTTTTTCCCCTGGATTAAGAGAAAATAAAATTATTCTTAGAGTGGAAAACTCTAAAAAAAATTGAGCTTTCAAAAGTTTTTAGGCTGGATGTTGCTCTGTGCCTGCCTGAGTGGGGCTGGCACCTCATGAAAATTAAAACTCAACTCCTTGTCTACTTTGACTCAGATTTGAGCTTAAACTGCATCCTCTCTCAGGCACTAAAGTCTAATGAGTCAGACAGTGTGTTTAAGAGTTTAATTGGAAGGGTTGCTGTGGTGTAGAAATGTAGCTGGAGCCCAACAAAGGTACCTGCAGGAAAAAGGTAGCCCTAGAAAGAGCAAATTTCTCTGGCGAGGTGTCCTGGCAGCTCTGGGAAACTGAATATTGGTGAATCCAGTCCAAAATAAAGGGCCATGGTTTGCTTTAAAAACATGATAGTATTTTGTTTCAGATCAGTTTGTCTCCTAAGTCCTCCTTTCTTCCTTCCATCTTGAAATAGAAAACATAAAACATTGACATGATAAAGATTTTCCTCTATAAAGCATCAGGGTTAGGAAAGACACTTTGGTTTCCATTGAATAGGCTTGTCACAGTAAAATTGCCAGTCCCTGCTAGTCAGTGAGTCAGACAAATGAGGTGAATAGGGGTGAGTCAGGGCTTTTATGACACAGCAGTGAGTGAAGATGGATATGATGAAGGCACCTCTGGTGTGGGTGAAACGGGTGTTGAAATAACTTTGTGTAGACAAAGTTTGTTCTGAGGAGAAGGACGTCTGTCCAAGAGATACCAAGAATGGATTTTTATATAAGGAAGGACAGTCCTTGTGAACAGCCAGGGAAGATTTTGACTGCTCATCTTTTTCAGCAGCTCCTTCCCACACTTACTTTTTAAACCTCGTGAACTTTAGGATAATCGCTTTTCTTGTTCTCAAGAAATCATTTAATTTGTGGGTGAAGTTTTAAATTTTAAACAAAAGATAGCCAGTATATTTTCAGTTAGTTTATGGAGACCCTCTTAGTTATGTGAACAAATTTTCTCAGGTTTGTGTGTATTACAAAGAGAAAGTATTAAACTCAGATTATCATATGATTTTAATAAAAGTGTTGCCAAGTAGAAAGCAGCACATTACAAACCCAGAGGACAGGAAATCCTTTGATTGCACCTTTGGGTGCAGTTCCTACAGATAAGAAAAGTGGCATCTTATCAGTCAGGCTGTTTACCTATGAGAATCAGGGTTTTACTGATGCTTCATGTTTTTCTGCTGTTGTAGTAAATGGGTTTTGCATTATTTTTCCCTTATTTAAATTTCATTTCTTTATGCTTTCTGTATTGTATTCAGTCTGTGATGTTTATCTCATTTCCTTTTTAATTATTGAACAATTGTCCTTCTAAATATTCTTCTTGTTGTTTTAATTTCTTTGAACTGTTTAATTTTGGTGTCCGTGCTCTTTACTGGTTGTTTCCAAGGAGATAATTACTTTCAGTCTCCCGCAAGTTTTCTGGATTTTTCTTACTAATTTGTAACACAAACATAATTATTTTTAAAGTGTTTTATGAGGCTACTTACTTTTTTTTAATTTGCAAAATAAATTACTGTTCACATTTATAAAAGTGCCTTGACAACCCCTCTGAAGTAAGGGTGAATATACTGTGGAATCTGGAGGAGGAAAGAGTTATCTTAAACACTCTCAGAGCTGGTAAATTTGTTTGCTAGGCTGCAGCATCAAATCAAATTTCACTGTGTAGTGTTTTAAATTAGAGAGAAGGATTTTAGAGCAGAAAAAAAAAATATTTGTATGTACTTAGCAGGTGAGGAAATGATGGTGAGACTCTTCAGCCTAAAACAATTCCCTGTGGCTTTGCGTTGGTTGGTTGGTTTGTTGGATTTGTTGTTGTTTTGTTTTTTTTTAATGGACTCCGTGATTTTGGGCAAAGCAGCGAGCTCTCTATCCTGAGGTTTTAAATCTGCAAAACTTAGAGGACTAACACCGCGCTTCCTGAAGCTTGGGGGATTCTTGTTTTTGAGGAAAGTATGACTATTTAATGTTGTATCGTACCGTCTGTAAGTTCTTACTGTTTATTACAGTAACACCACGTCTCATGATATTTCATATTCCTTTTTCTCCTAACATCCCAGACACATGCCTGTATAAAAACTTCAGCTGAAATAAGTTTCTAGCTCTTCTGATTGTCAGGGGAAAAAAAAAATCTTGATGAAGTTTCTCCCTGAAGACTAAAAGAAAAACTAGGACAGAAATGAAGAGGACCCAAACCCTGTTCCTTCTTGAAATTAGCAATGTGTTGGGAGTCTAAGCTGTGGTGTGTGTGTGTGTCAGGTCTGGCAGCATTACAAACATGAACAGCAAGGTGGGACTGTAAATGTTAAGTGTGTGCAGCCAGGCTGATAATTAGAGAGTTCTCAGCAATTTGTCTTCAATTCAGAGGAAACATTCCTTGATCAGAGAGTGTAACTGAACAAAGTTCCAGGAAAGGGAAGCAACATAAAGGATGCTTTTTTTCCCCCCCCCTCCTCTTCCTCTGCTTCTCTATCCCCTTGGCATATTTTATCAGAGGTGTTAATTGCAACATTTTTTCCTCCTTTTTTTATGCAACCTTGCATTCTTACTAGTAATTAGGAATTAATAGGCTTAGTTTGCCTTCAGTATTTAAATTTTTTGATATGCTGAGCATTATTTTAAAACTGCATGTATGTGACCTTGGTAACCTTGCAAATAGTTAAAAAACAGTGTATTTTTACTGTGGATGCCAATGAAGTAGCTGTTGTAATGTTGGTTTCATAGCACTGCTTTTTGTCTTCCTCTTTTTTTCACCCAACCCTCTGTCTGGACAAGATCTCACATGTTTCAGATGATAACTCAGAAAAATATCTCTTTGTAATGTCCACTAGTATTTTCATGGTCACACTGTCAACTTAATTGGAAAAACGGAGCAAATAACATCCTGATATTTAACAAAATAATGTTAAAAAAATAATATTCTCTTGCATGCATCATTAAAAAGAAAAGGTGTATAAATGACTTTGCAACATTGTCTTTAAAACAAATTAAAGGGACAAATCCCTGTGTGGGATAAATTGAACATGCACCACTGAAATCAATGGAGCTACACAGATTTGAAGCAATTTGGTATCTGGCACTCTATTGGAAATGCTAGATTAAGTTGGAAAGACACATACTTGAAAAAGCACACCTTTCACTTGGGAATCTGTAATGATCCTAAAAAAGCTGAAATACTCCCCAAAATGTGATTTGCACAAACTCCAACCAACTCTGCTTTATATCTTTGTGCTGCTTTTACCTGGCAAGATATACTTCAAGCAGTTCTCAAAATGACTGAAGCAAATCTGACAATTTATCATAATTGAAAGTGTCTTAGGAAAATGTCTTGGAGGCTCAATTTCCTGCTGAGAAAGGGAATGTCACTGTTGTCACTGACCTGTGGCTGTAAGAGGCACATGATCAAGACTTATTAATTACAGCATTAAATGCCAAATATATGAGGCACCACAGACATTTTATTGGATGTGGGAACTAATCAACTTGCTACTGAAGTAATTCAATTCCATGCAGGTTTATTATTCAAGCACTTTAAAGCTCAAGGAATGACAGCTGATATATATGGAGGAAAACTAAGAGAGACAGCAATAGTTCCTTTTAATTGTATTTATTGTATTGGATAAAAGTGATATACAGCTTTCCTTTCTGGTCTTGAAGTGATTTGTCTCATGCTTAATTATCACTTAACTATCAATGACCAGGATGGAGAAAGAACAGCCGTGCTGAAAACCACAGAGTTGAGAGAGTTGCAAGGCACAGGTGAACCGGTTCCTACAATTTTCCTGGGCTCAGCAGAGCAAGGAAGGAGGTGAGGTCCTCAGTGCCATTCCAGGAGGCAGCTGCCCACTCCCATGCTGGCCTCTCCAGGCAGGAGCTGAGCACTGAACGTTTAATTTAGCTCCCAGCACTCTGGAAAAAGCGAGAGCGTGCTTTTTTCTCCATGTTATCCACACATGGAGAAATTCCTGCAGCCTGACTTGCATTCGGCTACCCAGGGATCAGTGCTGTGTGCTGATGGGACCAGCCAGCCTGGCAAGCTGGGGCCCTCCTGTCAGCTGAAACAGTGTTTTCCACAGGCTTTGTTTGCTCCTGAGGCGTGTGGGATTTGGGTAGGCACACACAAGGAAAACCTGCTGAATTATATACCTGTGCAAGTACAAAGCTCCTCTCATTCCTATAGATGACCATCTCTGTAGGACAGGATTCTTGGTGGTAGATTTATTTTTTTTGTTTGTTTGTTTTTCCCCAGTGGAAATGTATTACATGGCATATGTGAGAAACGGTGCAACTTAGTGAAAATGGAAAGATGCTCGTGTTCTGGAAGGATGAACTAGATGGAGTCCTCACAGATGATGCATCTCCTTCAAGTGGGAATTATATGGCTTTATAATAGACTAAACCAGACAAAGTGATTCTTCCCCAGTCCCCAGGGACTGGATGGTTATGATTTGAATTCATTTAAAGCATTTCTTATTTGTGCTTTAGGTTTGAAAGCAAGATATGTCCTTGGTTCAGGAACAAAACTTAGCAGGAGAACATGCATTTACTTACCCTCTGAGGATGAAATTTTATGCAAAATTTGTTTTGTGCTTTGCTTTTGCAATGCAGACTTCATTTCTGTTTACCCGAAGTTCAGTCATTCATGGTCATATTGATACAAGTACTGAAGCTATGGAAACAGAGCCAGTTTGGGGTCTTTTTTAATGTAACTTGAAAATACCCTGTTGTTTTTCTATTGAGTTAGGTAGAAGAAGGACTGAAGTTTTGTTTAAGGTTGTTTTGTTTTTGTTTTTTATTTTTTTGATTGGACAGAGATATTTTGTTTATTCAGGATTTGGTTTGCTTTTTTGTTTTGCTTTATTTTTGCTTTATTTTTTTTCTTTTTAATCCAGTGGCAAATCCAGAGAGACAATAAAACAAAAATTCCTGCTAATCCCTATTAATATAGAATGTCTATTTGTTTACTCCCCAAAGTTTTTTCTAAAACAAAATAATGATGTTATTTGTAGATTTATTTTCATTCTTTTCATACTGGCTTAAATATAACACCTCTTTTTGAAAAACTCATAATCCTCTTTGTGTTTAAAATGGATTACCAAATTATTCCTTGTGTTGGTACCTGAAGCCTTACCTGTAGATCAGGTAGGAGTTGGCTCAGAAGAGAAATAGTCACAGCAGCATTATGCGTTCTCACTGCATAAAATCCTTGTGGCAGTTAAGTCATAGGCTTGCACAGATTAGCAGTGTTAAAAATAAGCTAGAAAATGATAAGCAAATTATTTTTTAACTTCTTTTTTACAGGTGAATTAACCACAGGAAATAAAGAGGAAGTGCTAGCACAATTACATAAGCATTTTAGTTGTAGGTAAGAATGATAAACACAGTGATACCAGCTATGTTTTGAGTTGGAATTTTAGGCAGAGTGCTAGCAAGGGGAAGTGTGCCCACAGGGATATTTCTGTTACTCCTTCCTAATGGAGCTTGGCCAAGGCAGGGCAGCGGATGTCATCTTTGTGCAGTGCCTTTTAAATTTATAAGAGAATAAAAATGCACAATAGATTTCATGCAGCTTGGCTGTCCTGTGACCAACAAGTTGGCCATAGGCAGGTGCAAAAAATACACTGAAATTCTTCAGCCTTGGTCTTCAGGCTTTTCTCACCACAGTTTTATGTGGTGGACATAAGCTGGGCTCAAACTGACCCGCTGAACTTATGAAAATGTAAAATAAGACAGTGGTGAGAGCATGAGCACTAGCAGACATGTAAGCAGTCTTGCACTGAAATAGAAATTAAGGATGCAGCTGTTAATTTAATACACTCTTCTTCAGGATGTGATTATCTACCCCCGAGTGTTTTCTATTTGACATTGTCACAACTTGGTCTTTTTGAAGAGAACTGGAAGGCAAAAAAGTTCTGGCCCCAGTCTGACATATTTAACCAAGGCAGAGGTCTTGATGATATTACCATGGAGAAGTGTTGCTGTAGCCATGAATGGGTGAAGCTGATGACAGGAAAATTTAATAGCTAAAGAAATCCAGCAATAAACTCTTTAGATTCCAACCATCAGCATCTAATGGGCAAATTGCAAATGAATTTGAATGAAAAAGGCAGACCTCAGTCACCCATCCAAGGAGTACAATCCAAAATCCCTCTCTAACACCAAAATCAGAACAACCATGCAGATCTCTCTTTCACACAGTGGTAGTTTCTTTTTAAATGGAAATGAGATTATTTCTGATTTAATGCTGGTGATGTCTTGAGCAGGTTTTTGCCCATTTGCTTACTTGGTTTACAAGAGGTGTATTTTTCCTCTGGGCCAAATGTTGTTCTCCCTGTAAAACAAAGGTTATGGCACTAACACAAGTTATTTCCTTGAGGCCAAACTCTACCCACAGCTTCCTGAATGCAAATCACTGGCATCACACACAGGTAACCGGAATCTGAATTTACCCTTGAGTGCTCAGTTCAGTCAAAATTATTTTGCAGCTTCCCTGCTGATGGCTAAGAAATCATCCAACCCCAGTAGTATAGCTACCTTTTATTCAGAATTCCCTTCACAAATATAGCATAAGGGTTGCTTATAAATATATATGCTTTTGTTGAAAATTGCTGTTGAAATTTACTTCTTTGCGTAATACAGGTGTAATGAAAGAAATATCTGAAAGCTCATAATTAAACACTCCTTTTGTTCAGATAATGCAAAGTGAGCTAAGTTCTCAGACATTATATGCAAGATGCCATTTCCAAATTGTTTTCAGCTATTCTTCACACAGTTTTGATTGGTTTAGGGCAGGGCTGTGCTAGTTAAAATTCCTGGTCATCCCCATCACTGCCAATGCCTTGTCCTGTGCTTCAGATCAAATCCTGCCTTGCTCTGAGCACAAATAATTCAACTCCCCACTGTAAATCTTTTCTAATTAGGTTATTTTTGTCTTTTAATCTCTTACTCTGAGAGCCATTAATGATTTTGAACTGAGACGTGTATAATCTGTAACCATTTAGTTTATCTGGCTTTTTAAGACCATTTATTTTGCTTTTAATCTTTAACAACCCTGTTTGGATTTAAGACTCTGTGAGATAAATGACAGATGTAGGAATGGTTTTGGCATAATTATGCAATTCTTAACCTGGTGCTGAGGCCTGCAGCTGCAAAGTTTATGATGCCATCCATGAATGAATTAAAAATATATTTAATTTTTTTTTTTTAAATTTATAAGAGGAAAAAAGGTCAAAATCTTAGATAATAAAAGTAATAGTGTGTCATATACTCATTACTTTTTCTGCTGCTGTATCAAATATCAAACTTGGTTGTTTTTTCTTGCCTATTTGACCTGATAGCTTTAGCCTAATTTTCCATGATGAAATAGTGTGGATTATTAAATTTTTTTTGAATCTAACCTTTCAGGGATCCTTATGGACTTCAGGCTAAATCAAACAAACTGCTATTAGTGTACCGTGTTTGATTAGCAACACAGGAATATTGTTTGTTTTAGTGGAAAACAATAGTGAATTACCTCAGTCATGTATGAGAATATGATCGCTGCACTGGACAGTACTTGGAAATCAGAGTAGAAAGACCAAGGAGATTCAATTAATTTTCATGATTCTAGCACATTTTGCTGCTAGATACTCCTCTACAATATGAAATATAGATATGGCAGTCAAATAGAGTTTAAAAGCCCTGGGACATATGTAATATGTTTTAAAGGGATGGTTAGAATTATTTTGCAGTGCATTGTGTGTTACCCTCTAGTGCAAGTCTGGGATGTTACTGTGCTGTAGTTTTGATCAATCAGCCATTACTGTTAGGATGGGATGTTTAGCAAAGCTGGGTAAATACCTCAACTGTGGAGGGCCCTTTACTAAAATGAGCTGTAGAAGTATTTTTACAGCTCTATCAGAATCAGTCAACCAGTGATTATTTTTATGAAAGGATTGGTTACATCTAAGAGGAGGTGGTGTTTTTTTGTTGCAGTGAAATGCAACAGGGAAAAGAAGTTTCACATGTGTTTGGTTTATTTAACCTTCCCACCACTTCTGCTCTGCACAGTCAAACAAAAGCATGCTCATGAAACTTCAAGAGCCATGGAGGGTGCCAGTTCACATCAAACAGCACTCAGGCATGCGCTCAATCCCACTGGAAGCCTGGGAAGGATGAGCAGTTTTCTGTTGCAGTTGCCCTCTGACTTCTGAGAAAGGATAATTTTACACATCAATCAAACAGAGTGGATGAATGTAGAGGAACGAGAAAACACAATATATGACATAATGAGTTACTCGTGCCCATCTGTGGGAAATTCTATTGATTTCTGATCTAGTTATCTCTGAAAGGCCCAAAGAAGTAGGAAAAAACCAATGCTTTGTAGGTAAACACAGGTTTAGATATTGACACTATATGCAAAACCAGATTTAACAGTAAAAAGAAAGAGCTTTTCCTTTTAAAAAAAAATATTTCTTTTTTGCTTTTGCAAGTCTGCAAAGTGGACTAAATTCCTGTTGTTGGTAATTTCACAATGGCCTTTAATTAACTGGGGCTGAGCAGTGCAGGAAGTGTGACAATGCCAGGCATAGGGGTGTGGTGTGGTCCTTCTCTACCAGTCCTGTCCTACAGCTCCTGGCCAGGCAAGCTGAATTGCCACTGACCAGGGAGTGGGAAATTATGTTAGAGTGGTTTTCTGGGCTGGGGAAAACTTGGAGGAAATAGGTTTGTGGGAGGATAAATGGATCTGTCCATTACCCTGCTGCTTTTTTCTCAATGATTATTACAAAACACAAATCGCCTCTTATCCCAAATCCATGTTGTTGCAGCCTTTCACTGGATCAATTCCTTCAAATGCCGAATCTTGCTAGGAGTTGTAAGGTGAGAGAAATAGGGGAAAAAAAGGCAGGAAGTTTTTGGGGTTTTTTTTTAGTTTTTTTGTTTTGTTTTCTTGGTTTTGTTTTTTTTNGGGGGGGTGGGTTTATTTTTTTTCTTTACCAGGGAAGCCTGATAATAATTGTGGTTCATTGGAGTGCAGAGTCAGAGCACACGTGGACATAACCCCACAAGCTGAGTACACTAGAACTGGAGAACTGCCTTGAACTTAGAGGAAGACAAGGATATGTTCTTCATGCTTGCCAATTCAGAGGAAATGGGCTGTGATGGTGACAACAACAGATTTTTCAGCCCTTTCAGCATGTCTGCAGGCTCCAGCAGGGCATGATGTCACCACACAGGCCATGCTTTCTCTCTCCCTCTCCGTCCAGGTTTTTTTGCCTGTATGGCAGAGACTTTTCTGAAGTCCTCTCATAAATGGCAGCTTTTCCCCTGCTTGAAATCTAAGAAGGAGCTTAACTGCTGCCTTCTGTGCCCAGTCTCTTAACAAAGAAAACAAGTCTTATTCTGAAAATCTCCTTTTTTGCTGGAAGGGTCCACACGTGTTAAAATCCTCTGCTTTAATATAATCTTTGGTCAGAGCTTAGTGTCTAAATTTGCTGGAAATAAGCAGAAAAACCCTTCTTTAAAATGGGAAGAAAGGTGGCTTAAGAAGTAGACCTTAATATTCTAGAGTCCTTTTTTATTAACTTCACATTTGAGGAAAAAAAAAGTCTTATGACTTATGTCAGGATCTTTTGTTCACTTAATGAATTTTTCAAGGTATTAAAAATAATTTGTGCAATGTGATGACTATTAAGCTAGTAGGTGAGGATGGGAGTAGAATATAATTTCAATTAATATCCCATCTGAAATAAAAAGAACATTCTTAAAGATTAAAAAAAAAATCTTTACTGATGCAGAAAAGAGCCTCATCTTTGTTGGAAACTAAGCCACACGACGTGGCAATAACAGCTCCATAGGAAGAGTGGGAAGCATGTTGAGGATCAGTCTTTACAGTTAACACTTAAAAAAATGAACCTCAGTGAAGACACCAGGCAGCCATGGTCCTCATGCACACACATAATAAATGTGTAAGGATATATATATATATATGCACACACCTCACTCCTCCTCATCTTGCTGATTTCTGTGGGTGTTATGATTACAGACCAGGAGGAGATGAAACCCCCAGAGCACAGGCACACACGCGGTGGCTCTGAGCAAGTTTACTTTGGAAGTGTTAAATGGGTGAAGTGATCTCCAATGTATGCAAATTAAAAGCTTCTGGGAGTGCTGTGCGCGCAATGAAAAGAAAATATAGCCTTGTGCAGATGGAAAAAGCTATCTTATTAGGAATTAATAACTGTCTCAAGTCCTAGGGAAATAAGAGAAAATGGTGCATCTATTTCTCACCACAGCAAAAATGTAATTAACATGAAGGTCAGAGGGCAAGGACATAGCATGCAATTAAGTCTTCCTCAATCTTGCACTACACAGGTAAACACAATATAAGTTTAATAATGAACAAATCCTCTGGTATCTAGCACACATTTTTAGAGCTCTCATTTACATGAACTCTGTAGGGAATCTTGTTTCTTGCTAGAGCATATTTTGCAGCTCTACATAGAAAATTTAGGAGGACTTTAAGGACATTTCCCTCACATCTTTCTTGAGGTTTCCTCTGATCCCCCCACCACTGGAGCATTGCTGTAGCTCATTTTTCTGCATGTTACCTGAGATTTTGTGCTACTGCAGATAAGGCAAAGCTGTAAGAAGGCTGCTGCTAACATGTGGAAGCTGTGCTTTGAAGTGATAGTGTAATGAATACCTCTGTTAGTTACTGCTGGATGCATCCTTTACCTTGCAGATGTCAAGCTACTTTAGGATGTGATTTTTTATTTATTTTTTTCTTGGACCAGGACACTTGCTTGAGGATATGGTATTCATTACATGCCTGTTCACAAATGCAGAGCGGGAATGGATTCGGCTCTGACCGTGCTTTGAGCTGGAGGTTGCAGCAGATGACCTCCCAAGGTCACTTCCAACCTGAATTAATCTATAAGCCTAAGATTTGCATGCAGGTCTCTGTTGGTTTTTTCACAGTTCTTTTAGGGAGGAAAAATATTTCTGCTAAATATTGGATTTTCCCTGCAGTATTTTCGAGTTCTCAGAAGAGGTCTGATTTTTATTCATGCCCCTTTGCCCCCACTTTACTTTCCCTTGTCTCATTTTCTGCCAAGAGCTTCCAGACTCGCCCTTGATTTCCGCCTCATAGCAAATCTGACTAAGACCCACTTCCCTTTTGGTTTCTAAACTCTCTTTTCTCTGTGGCTCTGAGCCCAGGGAGTAATGAATGAAATGCTGCCAACCACGACACAGAGACCCAGCCCCTGGCAGGCACAGGAATGGGATGCAGTGTGATGAAATAACCCCAGCAGAAGGGATTGCTGTATTGTGACTTTACCTTTCTGTGCACCATCAGATAAGATTTATGCAAAGGGGCTCTCTGGATCTGGAAACATCAGGAAACAAATCAAAAGGGTAAATACATACACTAAATCATCCCCTAGCCCCTCACATCAGACCTCCCAACCTTATGTTGTGTATCACTGTGAATGGCAAGGTAGAACCTAATCTGAAAACTCTGTAGTCAGATTAAGGAGGAGTACAAAACTGACCTGGTTCATCTTTTCTGTCATCAGTCAGAAGGCCCCTCCCATAAACGCTACAGGAATTCCTCCCCTCCCCCCATGCACAGGATTCTTTGGGAGAAGACAGGAAACTACAGTAGGGTCAATGCCCTTCTCCCAGAAAATCTATGAAAATCACCACCTGAAAAAGAAAGGGGGGAGGATAAAAAAACTAAACAGAGACAAGTACATGGATTGATTAGAAAATTAGTGCAGATAGTATGATTTTTCTCAAAATAGCTCTGATTTTTGAGCTCTCAACTTGTAACCTTGGAGTAAAGGCAGGTGATCATTTTGAAAATTGGGGGAATTCCTGTGCTCTCAACTTGTAACCTTGGAGTAAAGGCAGGTGATCATTTTGAAAATTGGGGGAATTCCTGTTCAGCCTAAATCCTCCTGAGATGAGAATAAAAGCCTCTGCAGAAAACAATTTTGGCCTCAATTAAGATGGAAACACACGGAGAAGAAGAAGAAAGACATTTTTGTCTCTTTTGAAAAAGGCAAGCCTGAAAATTGGGTTGTAGGTCCTATTCTGCCAGGTGTGTATGGGATGTGAGGCAGCAGAAAAAGTGCCAGTGTGTGACATGAGTTTACCCCCTCCACATTCCCTTTTTTCAAATGATCAGATGTGAGCTGAATTTCATGCACTCGGCTGCTAAGAAAAGGTGGGGTTCTCTTTCCCAGTCAGTCATACTTTCTGCTGCTTCAAAGCAGGAAGAAATGAAGAGCCAACGAGGCAGCCAGCAAGGAACAGTGCAGACAGTGAACTTGGGGTTACCTTTGGAGAAAAGGCCACAGCAACTCTGTGCAGCACATCCACCTCTACCCCGGCCCCATCCTCACAGCCTTGCACCTGCCTGTGCTGCCTTGGATCTTTGTGGGGAGCTTGTCTTCTGCTTTTTTGGCTGCCAAAGGGAGCCAGTGCTGGAGCCACCTCCCCTCCTGTGCAGGATGTGCCCTGCCTGACTCCTGTCACTGGCAAGGCTGCAGGAGCTGCCAGAGGGGCACAGCAGCTCAAAGAGTACAGCCCTTAAATGAGGCAACAGCTCTGCAAAACCTCCCTTTCTTCTTTAACTTTCAAACTCATTTTCTCTTTCCATACATGTCAAAACATGTCAGATATTTCAAGCATGATCTCTTGAGAACATGCTAATTCATTACTCCCTTAATATTCCAGCTCTTTTTATTGAATGATTGTGGTATATTTTACCCTCATCTTTTGCTCACTTGCTTTCTCTGGTATAAGTCGAGGTTATGTTTGTTTTCAGGGGTATGACTGTATTTTGCCTGACAGAAAATGGGTGGTTAGTTTGAAATATCTGTTATTCTGCACATCCCCCTTTTCTGCCAGAGAAAAATAGGGAGGTAGAAGATGATTGTACTGCAGTGCTTGCATTAGCAGGGGCAAGAGTACAGGTACTCTTGGTTTGCTGAATGCTGCATACAGGAAGGATAAAAAGCCCCCAAATGAATCATAAGTAATTTATAAACAGAATCGGAGTAAAATTATAATGAGCTTGAGCAATCCAAAAGAAGGTAGCACAGATGGATTCAGTATTTTAAAATTAATGTGAGAAAATGTTTTCTTGAGTTTGTGGATTTGGTGGTGAGAATGAGATGCTTTAATATTAATAATCCCCACATAGCTCCATAGAACAAATGGTGATAGGGGAAATAACCTTACCAATACTCAGTAGTGCATATAATGAGACTGATATTTACAGTTCTTTAGACCTATATTCATTTTACAGAGGAAATCTTGTCTTTTTTTTTTCCCCTTTTGTGTTGGTATTTACAATTTCTTACGATCACTAAGAGCAAAATGAGACTCCTGCACATATGTTTCTCTTGTGAATCTCCTAGCTGAAGAATGATGGAGATAACCAGACCAACTTTTTAATTTTTGCACGCAATCAAAGCTCAGTTTCAGGCATTTCACTTATGAAATGAATGCTGATATTAGGGAATGTATTTTCTTCATTATGTTTCAGACATCATTCTGAGATAGCTGTACAGCAGTGTACTGCACTTCTTATCTGAATGTGGTGACTCAGAGAAGACATTAATAATAACGGAGCAGTTTTCTTCTTATACTGACTGTGAGGGACTTGTGCTTGCTTGTTTTATCAGAAAGAAAAGAAAAAGAAGAAAAAAAAAAACAAAAACAAAACAAAAACCATACCCTGCATCTGACTGGTAGGAATTTTGCCTGAGCAAAAAGTACAGGTTGCAGTCCAAATGAGACTATTTCTTTCAGTGCACATTGGTTTCATTTTCTGAAGCTTCTATATTTTGATAACACCTATAGGACTGGCTTTAATGTGAGGCATAAAATTACTGCTTTAGGAGACCGAGCTGCTGCAGTGATTGCTGAGCTCTTAGACATTTGTTAAGGCTCTACTCTGTTACCTACCTGAAATCGTGGAAGTTGCTAGTGTTTATCTCAAGTCCTGGTGAAATAGCTTGGGAGGGTTTTATGCAACGGAGAGGAGGGAAAAAATAGCAGTGAAGTTTTCCTTCACGTCAGGGCATTCACCCAGGACAGCCATCCTCCACCCTGCCCCGGGACAAAGGTCTTGCTAATGATGCTCCTATCCAGGGTCCTGAAGGCTTCGGGCGCGCTGCACAACTGCAGGCTGGCAAGGACATGACACCGTTAACCACAGCTGTCTCTCACATCTCAGCTGACCTCAATACCAGAGTGGAACTCACAGCGAGCCCTTGCTCCCTCCAGGCGCTGATCAGTTCTCCTTAAGTGTGTGGGAATGCAGGGTTTCCTCTAGCACAATTCACAAAATGCAGGGAAATTGAAGAAAACTGCGTGGAATGCTAGATTTAAGACAAAGGGGTGCTTCATCACTTAAGTATTTTCTTTTAATATATATTTATTTAAGCATATACCTAATACATCCTTCCATGTATAGCTATTTCTGGCAGATTAGATATACGTACAACTAGTTCATGCAAATCTCGGCAAAAGATATTAAAAATGGCTGTTTATAAATATAAATAGCTGAAGCAGGTATTTGCTTTACCATCACTCCACCTACTGGTGTTGTGCTAAACTGACTGAAGTCTCAGAGCTTGCTCAATAAAATGAAAGAAATGCGTGTATCCCCAGAGCGTGGGCACTGAGTGATTAATTAAACGGCAGTTTTGGAGAATGATGGTTTTAAGGAACAAATCATAATCTATTTTGGATGGGTGGAGGTGGCACTACACCTTTGTATCCATAAATACATATCAGCAGTTTCCTTGCCATTACAAATATCTAAAACTTAATTGGAGAGGAGTCAATATTATAACACATGTATATGATCATACACTGGTAACAGAATTGTGTGCATGTGTATTATTTGAGTAATGGTGTAGAATTACCTTGGAACAGTAAAATATCAATTAAAATTAAGTCTTCCAAAAAGCCCCAGCAATGTGAGTAAATAGAGTATGACAGTGTCTGAAAAAATTACAGCAGGGATAACAAACACTGTCACAAACGGATTGTGAGCAGCTACTTGGGGCTGAAGTTTACAAGAGATGATTTCTTATCACAGTGTAATTGCTGGAGGAGCCTGAGCTCCAAGATGTGTTTGGGGCAGCCCATGGAAGCTGTCAGCTCTGTGTGCCACATGGCCTCTGTTCAAGGGCAGTGGCTGCTGGTGACATCTCAGTTCACTCAGGTAAAACAAGCACAACTGGAGGGACACCCTGGGCTCTGCAGCAGGAAAGAAAAATGCAGCAGTGTTTTGTTCTCAGAGAGTCTGTAGGTCCAAGGCAGCCTGGTGCTTGCCTGGTTTATTTCATTCTTTTCACCTTCCCTGCATTAAAATAATGCATTGTTTTGCTGGAGCTATCATAAGAAGCCCACCATGCGTTGAGAGCTCTGGGAGCCTCCTTCATCAGCAAATTTCTTGGATAAGCTTATCTGGTTTTTAATGTTAAAAAAAAAATAAAAATTCACTGTTGTTTGGCAATCCTGCTTGTATTATATGTGCCCATCACAAAATGGACATCATAGACATGCTCATGCTCAAACTGCCCTCATTTGCTTTATGTGGGTTACTCTTTTGATAGTCACATTTTCTTAATAGGTGCTAAGAAATTGGCTTCTTTCAGCAAATTTTGTAGTAGCATAAATATGCAAAACAGAAGTTCTTATTTCTGTGGCATGGTTTCCTGCAAAGGCCTGGAAATGAAACTTTTCCTCTGTTTTTTGTAGTTGAAAGGGTGATGAGGGAGGGCACTGTCACTTTTTACTCTGCTGTACCTCCTGACACCAGCTCTAAAGTAATCTTTTTAGAACTGGTTTAAGGACTATTTGTTTTCCTTTTCTGCAGAGGACTTGCATGCATTCAAGAGCAAAGTAAACCCTGATCACCCCTCTAAAGGGACCTGGAATCCACAATGGATTTCCCCTGTGAGGTGTAGCCAGGTGTAGTTCATTAAAACCAGACTTCTCAGCTCAGCCTAAATCAAGGGTGAGGGGGAGAGAACATTCTTCCTATTGTGGCTCTGTGTGCATTGGTCTTCTGAGTACTGATGGACAAGAAATGCAGTTATCTGGAGTAAATGGCAGACAAACTGTGCTCTCTTCGGGTTCTCACCCATATGACAAATCCCCAGGACACTGGAAAATACTGTGGTGCTGTATTCTCCTTTTCTTCCCAGCTTTTCATGTATGCCTTTAGCTTCCTTCTCCTTATTTTCCTTTAACTTGTCTGGAGCCTTGGAACAGGAGCTGGAACTCAGTTACCCTAGAAAACTGCCCAGGGAGGGTCAGGAATAGAGAGACCTGAGGAGAGGAGTGTGCAGTGACTCCTTTGGAGTGGGAAAATGTCCCTCCTTTAGCCCTGAGAGGAAGAGAGCAGGCTGAGTCTCAAAGAGGGAGCAGTGCTTTGGGAGATGTCATCACAGGAGGAAGCATGGAGGGCTAATTAGGTGGGTTTGCTCTTGCTCTGTGCTGAGGTGCTCAACATGGTTCATTTTCAGAGGTTAAGAGGCACAGGTCTGAGTGGTCATCCAAGGGATGTGCAATCAGCTCCCATGCAGGGCAAAACCAGAGCTGGAGAGCTCACACCTGTGGGTTCCTGATGGAAAAACACTCTTGGCTGAGCATGGTCTAAAGTGAGATCTTTTTCTGTGGAACACAGGCAAGTTGTGGGCTGAATACAACAGGATCAACTCAGCTGGTTGCTAACATCTTGATTAGGGATGGATGAGCTAGTTTGGCTAAAACAGCAACTGGTCTGACTGTGCACAGGCCTCCAGCTGAGCCTGAATTTGGAAGGGTCAAAGCAATACAAAGCTTATATTATTATTTTCATTCTTAGGTGTTGCCATTTGTCTGTAGTTCCTGGCTGCAGCAGCGCAGCTGGCAGACAGAGGAGGGATGGCACTTTCTTTGGCTGACTGGAAAGAAAGTGGTCACTTGGTCTCCCTATCACCAGACAAGTTTCTAGACAAGAGATGTTTTTTCCTCTGAACACAAGCACACATCAAAAAGTATTCACATTTGCCCATTTCTGTCATACTCAACCTGTAGCAGTTAAGAGAAAAGTCCCTGTCCCTGCTAGGTTTTCTTCTGAAGTGCCTGTGAATTTCCTGTAGAGGAGGTTTGTCAGGGCTGGAGCACTGAAAATCTCCACGTGGGCCCTTGCCAGTGTGTTCTCAACACACTCAGAATGCACAGAGGCACTGGGGATGTCACAGCCAAGGGGAGGTGGAGCTTCTTGCTCAGTCATGTCAGGGACATCTTGGCCGTGGCTTTGTTTGGACTCTGATTTAAAGTGAGCAGCCACCTGGCAGCCGTGCTGGAACATGTGTTTTCTGAAAGCACATCTCAGTGTTTTGCACAATAAAATGCTAGTTTTGGCCAAAGAATCCCTTAAAACACAGTTGATAGATAAAGTTTGGTATTCTTATTGAATATATAGATGTAGGCCTTTTTTCAGTCTTTTTTTAATTTTGTGAAGATAGAATGCAGGAAATCCTGTTCTGTAGCACTTCATTTAAACCCTGCCTAATCTTTGGAGAGCTATATTTTACAGTGAAAGCTGCTATTTAACATACATAATAAGATTTTTTTTTCCCTTTAATTGCACAGAAGGGATTGTTTCCAGTAAATTAAAATTTCTTTGACACCAATTATTTGGCAATATGAAGATGTAGTATTTTGCTTTCATTTAATTTCCTCTAAATTAATCTAATGATGATTAGATTTAAATAATAAAAATAATGAGTTGTTTCCCTCTCTAAATTACTTCTTTGTCATGTGTGTTTCCCTTTGCATTGAACTTGGTGACTTATTTGCTTTTAGTAGTTCTGAAATATTCTGACACTAATTGCATTTTGAAATATAACCTCCCAACTATGTTGCTTCTGTTTTTCACTCATTTCAGATTGGTTTAGAAGCATTGACTTCTTATTTTATTGCTGAATATTGAAGCTGAAAGCCACATTACATATATCAGTGTGCTTTCTTTTCCATCTTTAGCTTTGTTAATTAAATTCTGCATTCTCTATATTGCTCATGATTTGCAATGTTTGTTGCCAAATCCCAGGCACTGCAATGTGAAATCTATTCAATATAAATATTTTATTTGTCCAAATGTTTTTAAAAACTAGTTCAGCCATAATCGGTAGCATTTTCTTTCTTTGCAGGGTACTAAACAACCATTACACTATCTAAAAAATCAAAGGGAAATATTCTGACTACTCCATGCAAAAATAAAAGATTAAGCATATATTTCTCCTGCTGCTGGTAAAAACGTAGAGAGATGTGTTATTAAGGTTTCTGAGCTATATGTGACAGAAATATAGCAAATCATATAGCATAAAACAGCCCAACAGGAGACCAGTGCTGCCTCTGGCTGAGCACTGGATATGGGACAGACCCCAGCATTAAGAGTGGTAGGGAGTTACAAATAACTTTTCATTTTTCTCTTATAATACATTTAGTGCACAGGTGAAAATATTAATGTGTTTCAGGTTCCATGCCTCATAGCCTAAAGCCACAAACACATAAAGACAATCACAGTGGGTCAGACCAAAAGTTCTGTATTCTGACCCTGTAGGAGCCTGTAAGTGATTGTGTAGGGAAGACATTCATTTAAAAGCAGAATAAAGATGGGGGATGTTTCCATTCACTATTTCTAGTGGTCTCCAACTGTTTTCAGTCAGAAAAACTCTATATGCCAAGTCTGTCTCTTTCTGCTTTGGTTGTCAGTGGATTTATCTTCTAGGGTTTGTTCCCTCTTGAACCAAGGTTTTGCATCCCACAGCATGTGTGAGGAGTCTGTCTCCTGCTACCTTAATTTAATGCCCCTAGTTCTGAGTCTATGAGGAAAAAATCCAACAGTTTATTCCTAGTTATTCTTTTCTTACCAGCAGTGATACTGTAAATTTTTCTCATATTCTCCCTCAGGTCACTTAATTTCCATGGCAGGGATTCTTAGCTTAATTGTGCCCTATACAAAAGCTGTCCTACACCTTTGATTTTCCCCTGATTTATTTTTTTTCTCCATGTATTTCATATTACGGTATTTGTTCTGAGGTTAAGGAATAGCCAACATTCAAGATATGGGGATACCATGGGTTTTTACAATGGAATAATGGAGTTCTCCATTTCATTCTCTCTTCATTTTGCAATAGTTTCTAACTATGATTTGTCTCTTTCACTACCATTGAGCACTGAGCAGGCATTTTCAGGGCATTGTCTATCACAATTGAAAGATCACACTCTGAAGCTGCAATGCTCAGCTCAGCAGCCATCACTTTAAATGTGGAGTCGAGATTATTTTTCTTCTGTCTGACTAACTGTACTTTTACCTATATTGAACAGCATCTGACATTTTATTGCTCAGCCTCTTCTCAGCTCAATCTCATAATATCCTTCTGCAATTTTTCATGAGTCTTGTCCTTCCTACTTTAATAACTCAGTATCATCAGCAAACTTTGTCAGCTCACCACTGGCCCCCTTTGGGAGGCTATATTTATGGCCATATAAAACAGCAGGGGTCCCAGGGAAGTTTCACTGATGATTTTCTTTCACTGCTTGAGACCCAGTCATATTACATCTTCTTCATCCCATCGTTAAGCCTATTATCAAGCCAGGAATTCTTCCCTTGCATGTGTCCATCTGGTTCTCCAAAAAAATCTTTTGAAAGACGTTATTGAAAAAAAATTTTGAAAGGCTAAATACGTTATATATGATCTTTATCTGGGTTTCTGCTGAAATCCAACAAAAGGAACCCAAAAAGGTCTTTAAGGCACTGCCTCTTTGAAAAGATACATTGCCTTTTTCCAAGCAGATCATGTTTCTTAAAGTTTCTATTAATCCTGTCTTTTATTAAGGTTATTACTAATTGGCCATGTGCAGGCCATCCTGCCTGCATCTAATTCCTTTGACATATTTTCCTTGACTTCATTTTATTTTATTTTCTAATGACACCCTATTTTTATCTTCTCATGTTATCACAGTTTTATATCAATTTATAACCCACTGTTTGTCTGCTTCATCCTCAGGTTCCCTTGAAACTCCTGGGTGGACACCATCTGGTCCAGGTGAGCCCCTACTGTACATGTTGTCCATTTGTGTCGTGACTTTTCCTGCAACAATTTCAATTCCATGTGGACCCTCTGACAAGTCTCACAGTCAAAAGGACATGGACATGGTGATCTGGGGTGTTTTCCAGATTAACTGTGGTTAAAAATTAATTTGGCTTCTCTGCTATTGAGTGTACTTTTTGTTGCCTTATCGTTAATTGGTAGTGCAGTCACTTTGTTCGTGTTCCTGCTGGAGGAAGGATTTATTATTAGTTTTTGTTGCATGTTTATATTGAGTCTGTCACTTTGATTTGTGTGAGTATGTGTTTTCATTAGCAGGACTCAGCCTGTTTGAAGGAAGTCTTATCTCAAGCCCTACTGCCTTTCTGCTCTTTTAGAGGTGTTTTTTTGTGGGTTTTTTTTTAAGAGGGTTTATATGTCTCCCATAAAACTATATGCATTTGCTGGGATGTTCAGTTTCTTTGAAATGCAGTTGCCATGACTGTTGAGTAATCTGTGACAAAATCTGCACAAGCAGTTAATTCTTTCATCAGGTATACAGAGCAGCCTATAAGTGGTGTTTATGTATTTTCTCAAATTAATCCAATTGTAGTGGAGCTAGTGAGAAGTATCTGGAATTCTAATCAGGTGATTTCTTGTTAATTTGAATCAGTATATAAACAAGCTTTAAATGAAAAGGGATATGGAAATTATTCAGAGAGGGAGACCCACAGAGACTTCTATGATTGCTGTAAACATGAGGGATTCCAGATGGGGTTCCCCACAGGAGCTAATGTATGGAAACCTGAACACTGTGCAGGTTCTGTAAGAAATCAGTAGAGTGAAGATGCTATTTTTTCCCTCTGTTGCTTACCCATCTCATTTCAACTAAAAAAAAATTTTTAAAAAAAATGAAAAGAGGATAAATATCGTCAAGGTTAAATTCCTGACTTGTCACAACTGAAAAATTATTGAACACCTCTGGCAGTTCCACACAATATCTTCTTTCCTAAGGTATGTGATGTGCAATGAGGTCATACTGTGGGCAGCCTTTCCCTCTGTTTTGGGAGGCTGTTTTCAACCGGAATTTCACATTACATTGTCAGTTATAGAAATTATTTATGATGTCTCAGGAATGCAAATGGGATTGTTTTTTGATTTTGATTTCAGGAGAGAGAATAGGGAAGAGGGGGTGGGAAGCAGTCCTGGAGTCCAAGGTTGTGGGAAGAAAGGTTTAGGAAAAGCTTTTGTGAAGGGCGTGGGCTAAGAGAAAAATGAAATGGAAAGGAAGACTGTCCTATCCCCTCTGGGGAAAGAGAGAACTGGGCCAAGAGTCCTGAAAGTAGCACTGCTAATGAGGAAAGGGATGAGAGTGGATGTGGTAAGAGCACCCACCCCATGTTATCTACAGCCATCTTTCAGAAAGGCCCTTTGAAGAGGAGCTGCTTGTTCAGACTTCTGAACAAATCAAATTAATGAGTCTCACCTAATCTGAATGGATAAATCTGAAATCCAGATTTTTTTTTTTTCCAATGTAGATACAAATGCTTCCACAAACCACAACCTGAGATTTGTTTAGTCTGTTCATTTACTTGACTCGTTCTCTTAAACAGGATAAAGTTACTTTACAAGACTGTGAACAGGGATAATACTCAATGAGAAGTGAACACCTAAACTTTTACAGAGTAAATAATAGCATCCATTGGTCATTTCTGGATATGATTCTGATTATTGAGCACCCGCGTATAAAAAAAAAAAACATGACTGTGGCATAAGGATGAGTAGGTCTGCCCCATAAACAAAATGTCAGCTTTAAAAATAGACATAATTGTCTTATTTTTTGGCATGCAGGAAGATGTTCAATATTGTCAATGGCTGTCATGTTCCCTCTGCAACAAGGGAGAAGGCTGGAGATCATTAATGCTGCTCTCAGCTGAGAAATATTTGAGTGCCGTGATGCTTCATTTTTACTTCTGATTTGATTTTGTGTATAGTTGATACCATAAGTGTTATGAGTTTTATAAACTGAACTATACAGGCTTTAATTAGTCGTAACTGCATCAAAATTAATTCCTATCAGGGCATTTTTTCCTTCTCTCCGGAGAAAATCTAAGCAGCGTTAGTATCAAACTTGGAAAGCAGCATGGAACAAGACCTAAAAACAATAGATTTGTATTGGACATTAGGAAAAAGATATTGTTCACTGAAAGGGTGGTCAGACATTGGGCATTGGTCAGGCTGCCCAAGGAGGTGGTTGAGTCACCAGCCTGAAAGGGTTCAAGAAATGACTAGACATGGCACCTGGGGACAGGCCTTAGTGGCAACTCGGCAGTGCAAGCTGAATAATTGGACTTGATGATCTTAAAGGTTTTTTACAAGTCTAATGATTCTCCAATTTCTGAAAATTTAAATGAGGTAAAGCGAGGGAAGTAAGACAAGCAGAGACAAGCAAAATCATTCTCAAGGCAGTCAGTGAAGTGTCCATTAGTTAAGTGCTAACATGGAACAAGATACAGCCTTTCATTGATTTTTTTTTTTTTCTTAATTGGTGAAAGGAAGCCTTGTGTATGTGTGTAAACTACATTTCTGCAGTAATCTCGGGGACATATATTTTTAAGGCATATAATTAATGGGAGCATCTATGGACTGTAAATCAGAAGAAATATAGATATTTCATAGAGAAAAACTCTCACTCCTCTGCTATTCAAGAGATAAGAGCTGAAATTCAGCTTGGAGAGAGACCCAGGGGAGTAACGTGCCTTGGAACTTTATGTACAGGAGCAAGAACAACTCCCATTTCAATGGAAAGTCCTCTTGCAAGGTTATGTTAAAGAATGAGGTCATTCCACATTTATTCAACTTAACAGAGCACTCCAAAAGCTCCTGAAGAATATGAAGCACAAGATTAATTAAAATACTAGGGAGAGAGGTGCTTCTGTCTGGAAGACGAATAGTGCAACTTATGCAGGGGCAGTGGCAGGCAGGCTGTCAGTTTTCCACCTGGAAATGGAGTTTTCTCTGTATTTTCCAATTTTATAAACAACAGAGGGAACTGCAGAAGAGGAACAGTGCAGCAGCACCAGCAGATGTCTGTCTGCAATGCTGTGTTTGCATACATTGAAGACACCCTCCTTGCCCCGTTGCTGGTAATGTGTTGATTTGTAGTTTAAGCTGGCATTAGGCGCCCATTGGATCTCATACGTAGATAATGAGGAATTCAGAGAATTGGCAGCTCGCAGAGATAACACCTCAGCTCCTCTGCAAAGGGCTCTCTGCTGGCACTGCAGCTTGGCAGGCATCACTGCTTTGCTGGAGAAGGGCTGCACAGCTGAAGCCTGGCCCCGGGTACCTTGCTCCCATGCCTGGCAGGATGCACATGCTTTTGGGATGACCTGCAGCAATGAAAATCAGGTTCTCAGGCTGCACTGGCAGAGCTGGCTCAAAAGCGGGTTTTCCTGCCCAGTCTCTTGATAGGCTTCAGAGGAGGATGATTACTGACTTCTCCAGCACAAAAAAAAAGGCAAATTTCATGTTCATGCTGATCTAAATTTTTGGAGATGTGGCAGAGGGAAAGGGCTGGGAGAGAGAGAAAGTTCTCATGTCACCTTCACAAAGACTGTTGATAAGGAAAGACTGATAGACTAATCATAGCCAAGAAGCCTTGCTGGTCTCTTCTGGAGGATGAGTTGGTTAAAACCTTGTGCAATTAACTTTCACCTTAAATTCTCTCTCTCTCCCTCTAATATTTTTACATCTTCAGTGTCAAATTAGAAATTGCTCCTTTTCATACAGGGTCAAAACAGTGGCTTGTCTTGTTTTGAACTTTCCTGCATTAAATCTACTAGGATTAGTGTACCTGGTATATGGGTCCTGTGAATACTGCTGCTCATTACATACCAGAATCTGATTTTAAGAAAACTAAAGCCAAGGAAATCACTTGCTTCTAAATGTGTTTTCATTGAATAAAGGATTAAAAGTTGCTTTGTAGGCTCTTTGACTTTCCCTTTTCTTTGGTTTTTCTCTGCTTCTTTAAGAGAATTTTAATTTGCCCTCTTTGCCTCTATATGTCATATTGTTGTCCTCTTTCCTCTTCTAAAGGGATCATTGGACATGGTTGGATTAGCCCCAAAATACTGCTACTCCTTTTTATGTGGAGATTGCACACACAACCATTGAGTAATAATCTTCTAAGCTTCCTCTAAGTGAGGTGTGGATGAGAATCACTGTGGTGATTGGAGTGTGATTAGAGAACACTGTGTTCCTTACCAGTTGCAAAGAGAAGGATAAGAGATTGGAGTGTCTAGACTTGAACTGAGGAAAAACCACTGCATTTCTACATGTCTAGAAAATCATCTTCAACCTAAAGGGCTCTTACGAAATGGAAGGAGAAGGACCTTTTATACAGACACATGGTGGTTTTAATGGTTTTAAACTGACAGAGGGCAGGTTTAGATTAGATGTTGGGAAGAAATCATTTGCTCAGAGGTGGTGAGGTCCTGGCACAGGTTGCAGAGAGAAGTTGTGGCTGCTCCATCCCTGGAAGTGTTCAAGGCCAGGTTGGATGGGGTCCTGAGCAACCTTATCTAGAGGAAGGTGGTCCTGCCCTTGGCAGGGGGATTGGAACTGGATGATCTTTGTTGTCCCTTCCAACTCAAACTGTTTTGTGATTCTGTGAGTGTAGGTATAAAGAAATAGATTGGGGTATAGCAGTGCTTTTGCTCAGCACTGATTTCAGCTCGTATCTCACACATTTGGCTGGAAAAATGAATCCAAGAGATTTGTTTTGCTAATCTTAAAACCAGTATTTCAAGCCACTGCTGTCGTCTCTGAAAACAGGACATACATATTTATGACAGAAATAAGCACTGTCTGATTAATGGCATGCCTAATGCTAAAGGGGACTTGTCCACGACTTTGTATGGGCTCCTCCCTCCTAAAAAGCTCCTTCTCTTCATGAACAAATAAATAAGAGCCCATCTGTGTAAACTGTATTATAAGGCAATTAATGGTGTTGTACCACCGAGGTCGTTTATCAGCATTTGAGCTTCTCAAAACTTCGCATATTGATCCTTCTTTTGTTCCATTTTCCTCTACATCCAATATCTTTCGCCCCGTTGCTAATTATTTATTTTGGTAAAAACACAAATGCTCCAGTGATCATTGCCAACAGTTCAGCACTAATGAGCAGCTCTCTTGTAACGAACAAACACTGTGTGCATCCAATATGAGAAGGCAAATTGGTAAGGAAAAAGCTTTAAGCATTGTTGTAGATAATTGCAAGGAGTAAAATCATATCTTTGCAATTATTAAGAAGTATCCATCATCCTGAGAACTGAAACTTAATGGACTATAAATATTATCTCTACTGTTACTATTATTATTGTGATTGGGGCAGCAATCTTTTGTCCATGGTGAAATAACAAAGGCAGTGGAGAAGCACTAACACTTCAGCAGGTACTTTCTGGCTGAACAGAGAATAAGGAAAGCTTTTATTTTATCTTAAAAAGCAGTTCAAGATAGCCTATAATTCCAACACATTTTTATCTCTGTCAGATATATCAGTCATGTCAAACTCTGTAGCAAATCTTAGAGGTGTGAGTAGAAATTTATGAATTTCCAGCCAGTTAATTAATTTAGCAGAAGGTAGATTCTGATAGCAAATGGTTTATTCAGTTTCACTGGAACTTTCTTCTCCAGGGTCTGCACTAGAAGTCAAGACCCCTTTATATCACCTGTTCTGACCACCCACACATCCTTTGACTTCAATGTCTTAACAATTTATACAATAAGGGGGTCCTGAGATTGGAATTCTTGTAAGCTGTTGTAGCTTGGACCCAGACTTTGGCCTTTCAGCAGGAACATGGGAAGGATTGCATTCCTTGCTTCCTTGTTTTCACAGAAATTTCAAGAATTAATCCTTTTGAGATACATTAGCCAATTAATTTGAAAGGTTGTCACACAACCCACACATCTTCATTTTGAGGTCTCCAGCATTCCTGTGTCTGCCATGAATTATGCACTGGAGCTGGGTGCATGAATTCCAGCAGCTGTCTCATCCATGCTGGGACCACTCGTCTCCTCCTGTCTCCAAGGACTTCATTAGGGCTTTTAACGGTAATATTGTGTTCACAGTTGATGAACAGGCAATCTCTGACCTCATCTTCAACTGACTCATTATTTTCATGGCTGTGATTCCCAAATGTTTAAACTGCATCCTGCAACACACAGTATCTGGGTATTACTCTGAATTTTTGGCTGACTTAAATATACACTAATGGATGACTATTGTTTAACCAAGAGCTACATTTCACTCTTCAATACTCTGCTGCATCTCATTGTTACCCATTAATCCTTCTGTGCTCTGCAGATTCTAGTGTTTATACCCTTGTCCAGTAATTAGCATAGATTCTTATAATATTTTAAAAGTGTAGCTATTCTATTTCATATTGTAATGTAGGAATCCTGTATCCCTATACACCATGTTATTTCTTCAAATGTTTAAAGTTGGGTGTAACAGAGAACTTCAAAACATAGATCTGAAGGCGAGATGAGTCCTCCTCCCAAAAGAATTTCTATTTTTCGTTAAGTCAAATATTCCCTGTGCTTGTGTTTTACAAGAATGTGGCTACTGAGATGCCCCCTCAGCCCAGTTCATTGATGAAGGTGACATATGAGTCATTCTTCAAGTCTTAGTAAAAACAGAGATTAAGATGTTTTTTGGTTTGGGTTTTTTTTTTTT
>VWZU01019453.1:648539-744879 GCA_013397095.1 Sterrhoptilus dennistouni
TTTTTTTTTTTTTTTTTGCAATTTCATCCAATACTAAGATTCTTTCTGGGCAAATTTTTATGTATTCTACATTTCTAAAGTATTTGTCTAATTGGGTTTTCAATGATTTGTTTGGCATCATTTTTGTTTCAAAATAAGTGTTAATTTCAGTTAAATTAGACTGAATCTTTCATGACTAGGCATCTCATTAGTACATAAGTCTTACAACATCCCAGCTTTGCTCAGATTATCTTATTTCATTCAAATGAAATAATGGCAACTCCGAATTTAGCCTCACTTTTTATGAATGTCAGAATGTAAAAATCTTTTCCAGTTATGGTCTTTTCTTCTCCAACATGGATGCTGTGAGTGTGTCTTATAGTGATCACTGATGCTGTGGTTGCCCTGCAGAGAGTTTCCTTCTTGCCTGCTGCCCCACCAGTGGCCACCTGGAGCCACTGGAAAGGTTGCAGCGTGTTCAAATTAACAACCCCTTTGTGTGCTGTGGCTGCTGCATTCAGAGCTCCCCTGCTTTTGTTAATGAGCTGTGGTGTCCTGGATGTGTTCACCCTAACCCCTGCCTGCTCACAGACCCACAGGAGCAACAGTGGCCTGCTCAGAGTCTGAATGCATTCCTGTAGGTGTTAGTGGGAAAATCAGGAAGTTTAAAAAGATACAGTGGTTTTAGGAAACAGCTTTGCAGATTTGTGCTGGTAATGCACAGATTGTTTGTTGCAAACAACATTTCAAGAGATGATGCAGACAGGCCTTTTAAATGAAGTGACTTCCCTCCCCACCCCACCAAAGAACCATTCCCTAATCTCTGAAAGCAGTGGGTTTAAGGAGTTTAGGATAAAGTATACTTGTTTATTCTGCTGGTTTACTGCGTGGCAGAAGTGACTCTCAGGATGATGCAGCCCCTTCCTGAATCTCATCACAGCTGCAGTACGTGTTTTACCCACATCTTCTCCCTGGGTCTTGGGCATCATTGTGGTTCAGTGGGACTCAGCCATGCTCATACAGGGAATGAAGGCAGAGAAATCAAAATGTTCCTTGCAAACAATGAATTATAATGGTTTGGGGTGAGTGCTGACCTTGTGATTTCTGTCTGCTGTCATGAATGTCAAGGTGAGGAAACATATTTACATGGTAGCAAATGGATGTTGTAATTCAGATAGAAATGAAACTTAAGAATTTTTTTGGAAAAGGAGAGATGGTGCTTACCCCATTTACATCCATACATTTTAGAGAGGGAAAAGCCCTGACATAAAGAAGAACTCAGATCAGATTTGGGTTTGCTTTGCAAGTTCTACAACATCAGAAAACATAAGCAGTGTGTTTAGGCATAACAAGTAATTTTTATGATCCAAGCAGCCTTTTGTCCACATTCTCTTTGAATAACTTCTTGAATTTTCTAAGAATGCTTAATAGACTCTGTTAGGTTTTGTTAAATTGGTGTTTTAATAATTTAAATTGATTAGAGCTGAACATCAGCTTGTTGAAGTTGTTTCTGTGGAGTAATTGGTATGAAGAGGAATTCTTCACCTTAGGCAAGGAGAAGAAATATAGGTTTTGGAACCAGCTCAAACCCATCAACTATTAATAGTTCGGATACAGACATTGGTATCTAAAACATATATTGAAGTAAAAAAGCAGACTTAAAAGTTTTTAGATGAAGCAAAGAGACAAAAAGTCTTTCTCAGCTGAGTCCTTTGTCATGCTTTAGTCCATTGAGGCTTTTTAACCAAAACAGCTCCTATATTCTGCTAAACTTCAGATTAAAATAACCCTGAAGCAAAAGCACTGTAAGGAAAAGATGGCCCTTTGTTAAAGACAGATCCTGCTGAGGAGCAGTCTGGCTTGCTTCCTCCAGTAGCTTCTGTGGGCACACAGAAATGGAAGCACTCCCTCGGGTTTGAATGGGTTGGAGGACAGGGAGCGTTCACCTTCCCACCCTCACCAGCCCCTCACTCCCCATGTCCTCACCCACCCCCAGAGAGATGGAAGCTCTCCCAAGGCTCGGTTAACTGAGCAGATAAAGAGGGTTGATTCTCACTGATGAAACCACAACTTGGTTTTTGTAGGGTTTTCATTCTCAGCCTCCTACTTTACAGTAACATTTTCTGTGTTTTCAGAGTTGTGAGTGTTATTGAGAAGCTTCTTTTAGTCTGTGCTCAGTCAGGGACTGTGGGAGCATCTGCCTGGATGCAGGAACTCCCCTTGTGCCTGAAATACCCCTGCTCCTTAGGCACATTGTCCACTCTCTCCTCTGTGTTATGGAGGGAAGGCTGCCCCTGAGAGCAGCTGTATCTATGTGGCACTTTCCTTATTTTATGTTTGTCTGGTGCCTGCTGCTGTGGGCTGCAGCATCCCTTCACTCTGTGCCTTCTCCTGTGATGGATCACAGTCACAGAGCTGTGGAACATCCTCAGTTGGAAGGGACCCGTGGGGATCATTGAAGTCCAGCTCCTGGGATCCCTCCCAGGAGAATGGAATTAGGGTGAGCTGCAGGAGGTGGTGTGAGCCTGGGGCCACAGTCTGGCGTGTAATAGGAGGGGGAGAGGGGAATATCCTGGCAGGAAGTGTAATGTGAGGTAGGAGTAAGAGAAGAAGGCGACAAAGGTCCTCTCTTTGCCTTTTTGCACATCTACACGGAGCTGGGGGTGAGCACTGCCAGTGATGGTGCAGCCAGGGGATATCCAAGCAAAGAAAGCTGGGAAACCTCCTTTCGAGCTTTTCTGTCTTTGTAGAAGAATTTCAATTCTGTTTCAGCCTGAACAAATTCAATTCTGTATTTCCCATCTCCTTGAGGAGAGTCAATTACAGGCTGTTCTGGGGAAAAAAATCGCACTACACTCTTCATGGTGAGGCTGTTCCAATTTTCAGAAAATACTGTAAGCTTTCTTAGACCACAGAGAAAAAGAGAATGACGTGTACAGCCTATTTGTTAGGCAGTCATTAATTGAAAAGAGATAAAAGTTTTGGTCCCTGCTTCACATAGTATCACTGCATTTCCAAGTGCCTTCGAATAGGTTTAAAAATCCTCAAATCTTCAGGGTGAATCAGTTATTTCTAGTCAAGATAATTGATCTTGAAATTCTGAACCCAATAGTTTACAGGGTTAGTTGTTGATGTGTCAAGAGCTGCTGAGATTTCTTTTCATGCCCACATCTTGGGCTTGTCTTTAAGTCAGGCACACTTTAAAACATATAGGGCTAGGGCAAAGGCATAAGAATTCTTCAAAAAATGTTTTCTGAGGAACTTCCTAAGGCTCAGCATTAACAGTGCTCTTTTAGTTTTGCAGTATTTTTTTCTTTTTGTAATACTTTTTTCTGTAATACTTTTTTTTTCTGATTTCCTTCCAAAAAGATTATTTTCACTTTTTTTTTTCTTTCTTTGGCTTGGATTATTTCCTCCCATAGAAATATTTAGCTGTGCTTGGCAGCATATGAGCCTAACTTAGAAACTCTTTTAAGATGCATGACTTTTTCTACTGCCTATGTAGGAAGCTTGGGGGGATTAGGGTTTCACCTCATCAAATTGCAGATTTCCACAGTATCTAGATCTGTGCTAGTTTTCTAGACCCCACTTATCACCAGGGGAGAGAAATGTCAGTATTAGGAGTTGTTTGACTCATTCTAAGTGACAGAAACCGGATCAGAGGAGGCACTGCCTGGAAGTAAATGCTTCTCTTTAGTGAGCGTGAATATTCCATGTCCATGTAGACCTGTATCAGGGTGTATTCCATGGCCAAATATCTGTGCTTCCAGTCAGGGCCAAGGGTAGAGGGCGTAATTACCATCAGCCCTGCACAGGAACACATGCCAGCTTTTATCAGGAAAGGCAAGAGCTCCCCAGGTACAGGAACTCATCAGAATCCTGGAGGGGCTGCCTCTTGCAGGGTAAAACGCTGTTAATCACCAGTTCTCTGGGCAGCCTCCTTCCTGTGCCCAGAGGAGCTCAGGAGGCCCCTAACTCTTATCTGCCTGTGTCTGTGAGAGACAACAACTCTCTCTGAGCTTCTGCACGTGTTCCTCTCCTCCTCAAAATGCACTGCTCCTGGAGAAGTTTAATCCTTTTTGTTTGTGGGATTTTTTAATGTATGAAGCCAGAGCCTCTCTGCTTGATTTGTGTTGAACAAAGTGGAGGCCTGCAAGAGTTGAAGCTGCAGGTGTTTTTAGGTCCTGATCTGACTTAAAGTCCTGCTGTGCTCTCAAGTGTAGACTGAGGTTTGGTTGTAAAAGGTTGAGTCCCTTCTCTGTCTAGGCTGAGGTTGTACAGAGTGTGTGTTTGAGGTTCTTTGGACATCTCAGCAGCCTTGCACTGCACATCCTGAGCAAAATTTAAAAAGCCATCATGTTGGCTGGTACCATGCAAAGGTGTTCATTAGGATCCCAGAACCCAAGGGGCTCTAACAGGCACTGTGACTATTAAACTTTTCCAGTTCCAATAGGATTTGTCACTCTGATCCAGCTGCAGAGCCAGCACAGCTGTGTGTGACCTTCCCAGCACAGTAAGTGGCAAAGGGGAACAAGGCACAATAACTTCCAGGAGCATTCAAATACTGCTTTTAGAGCTTCAGAAAGCACAGAATGTTGTGTAACCAGACATGCAGTTTTTATGTAAGTGTTGCCAGGTTGAATTATTGTAGCCAAAGTGCTGATTGTGAGAACAATCTTGGAGAATTCCAAACAGAAGAGAAAGATGCACCACAGCCTAAACTCATCTTCACTTGAGGGTAGAGTGGATGTAGCCTAAGCATCTGCACTCACACAGGGAAAGAGAGAAATGGAATCTCACTGAGTGGCAACTTTAAACATATATCAAGAGGTGGATAAAAAATAAAATGGACTAAAGCCTCCCTAGAGACACATGCTATAAATCATAGAGTCCTTTGGATAGCATCAGTTCAATAACTACAACAACAACGAAGATTATTTTTTAATAACTTGGCTTCCAACTAGGCCAGTGCCTTGTAAAATCAAGGGGATGACTGACAGACACCACCGTCTTGGAAAAGAGACAGAGCTGCTTTTTGATAATGCAAGTTTAAATTATAAATAATTTCATGGTCTTTGCCCAGAGAAATCCCATGTCATGGGCCTCACTGAGAGCAGCCTGTGGCTCAACACCTATGCTGCCAACACAGCTGCTCAGATACAAGGTTTTCCTTTCTTTGTGTGTGTAATTTCCCCATCACTTTCCCCTCTGTCTAATTGTTTGGAGACCTGATTCCAGGCCAGATAGCCCTCATGGAAAAATACAGAGGAGTGGTGCTAGCACTGCATGGAAGGAAATTATGGGAGCTACTTGCAGGAATTGCTCTTCTTCTTTAGGATCCCTTTAAAAGTTTGTCAGATTGCCTTTGGGCATTATCTGTGTCCTCTGGGGGAAGCAAACATCTGTGAAAGTAATGCTAACCTGGTATGCTGTCCATGTCAGGGCAGTCACAACCTCTGAGCCTGACAATCCTGAGCATGACAATTCCTCCATCCACCCAGTGTCCCCATTGCCAAAGGACACTGGGATTGTTTCTGCCCTTCACGCCTTCTCCATGGTCCCTGGGGGGCTGGATAAACAGGGTTTTCCCTCAGCCCACTGTGGATATTTTGCACTTATCTACTGTCCAGGCCGACACTACCCATAGAGGAACCTCCTGCATCTTCTCTTCTTTCAGAAGACCAGCTCCTGAGGAGCTCACACTACCCTTCTTCCTTTGGGTTCCTCCTTCAAGTGCTGTCTGTGGTGCTCAGGATGGAGGAGGCAGTCCTCCCTGCAAGCCTGCTGCATGATTTGGGGAAAGCAAGGATAGGAGAGCATTTCCTTGTGCACTGGGGAGACAGCAGCTGTGATAGGCTTGAACAAGGACATATGATCCTTCCTTGGAACATGACTGCCAAATGAAGATTAGACAGCAAAACCAGCTGACAATAGGATGAGGCAGATAACAAATGATCAATTTTACACACCCTAAGCATTAACAACTCTGGAGGATATCATAAAGCATGAGTGATACCTTAAAAATAATACTTTGAGGTTTGTTTTATTTTTCTCTTTTCTCTTTATTTCTATGCTGTTAAGTTTGCATGATAATGGTGTTTTATTCTTGTTCTCAAAAACGTGTAGGCTGGAGATTCGTTTTAAAGAGAAAAGAAGATAGCTGCCACATTCTGATAATGCTGACACTGAGGATTACTTGGAGGAATAAAAGCAAAACCAGCCAAAAGGAACAAAACTATCAGGACTCCATGAGACAACCAAGTTTCCAAGATTGTCAGTCTTGACTGAGTTCCCCCAGTTTACATTTCTAGAAGCTTTTTCTGTCTTGGTGAAAGTGTTGCCCAGCAGTAGAAGAAGAATGGCATTTTTTTAGTTAGGAAGTGTTTGAAATAACATGTCACTAACAAAATCTTTCTTACCACTCTCAGCCAGTCTCTTTTTCCTTGCTCTACTTAATGAGCTTGAGACTTATGTAAGTGTGTAGTGAGTTCCCTTTCATAAGATGGGGATGCTATGATGAGTAGAAGCACATTTTCTGCAATGACAAACTTTAATCCAGATTTTGCTGCACTTCTAAGATTAAATTGTCTATTTTCTGGCCTTAGTTGAGGACTGCAGTGGTTTGATTTCCTAAGTGTTGGTTTATCCAGCAATATTCAAACCCTCTTTGTGCATGTGTGAAAATGAGAATGTTGTGTTATGCAACTAAAAGGTTCTAAGAAATTTAAAACTAAGAAACATATTGACTATATAAAATGCGCTTTTTTTTTTCCTCCTGAGGATGTCTTCAGCATTTCTGTTTTTCTGTAAAAAAGAACTTCAGAAATTTAAAGCTGTGGCCTGACTTGTATAGGGGAAAAAAAAAAAAATATATAGTGAGGTGCTGTATTCCTTCAGCCAGCACATGAGATGTTTCTAGTGGGTAATAGTTTGTTAGGGGGATGATGTATGTTCCCTCGTGGAGGCAACAGTGCACTGTCATTTCTGCAGTTTGTCCAGAGAATTTTTGCCAACCATACTATTTTTCTGAGAGGAACACAGCTACCCATTCCACTGTGACAGGGCAGGATATGCTGATACAAATCACAGGGTGGCTCCTGAGCTCCGACGAATCTCATAAAATGAGGGGATAGTCTGCTCTGCTGTAATTAAATTGTGGAGCAGTCCCTATGGACAAACAGGCTTCCCTTAAGGTATAATATGCTTTTAATAAAAAGGATAGATCTCAATGCATCCTGTTCCCTCCCAGCTGCCTGGCAGTGTTTGGGTATTCAGGCTGTTAAATCAAACCCTTGCAAGAGCAAAATTGGAAGTCTGAGATGCTGTATTTCTTTTTGATGAGGAATTAATTGTACCATATCACTGACATGCTGAAAAAATGCTGCTGAAAGATAAAGTTCCAACATCAGTAAGCACTTTTTGAAGTCACACACTCTCAGCTGGGAGAAGAGGACGTGTTAGTGATCAGCCTGTTACGTTGGGTAGTGATTTTCAAAACTACAGCCAGAAATCTACTGAGATAACAATTGGAAATATGTTGGTCTTTTCAGGTCTGATTGCTTTACTTATTAATTTTTAATTTGAATATGCAATCTACAGAATCACTGAAAGGTGACTGATATAAAATAGTTCTTATAAAGCAACCTGGCTAATTAAAAGCTGTAAACATCCTACAACCAGCCCAGCCAATATCTATCACCTTAATTCCATGAGAAAGAAGCCCTCCAGTGAAATTCCAGTGATGGTTGGCTAAGTGGACTCTTGAATTTACTTGTCTCCTTTGGGAGTTTTAATAATGAATGCCACTCCAGCACCTGGAAATGCTGGTTTGTGCACACATGGCTGCACACACACAACACACACGCTTGAGAAAGCTCCACACAAGGAAGGACCTGGCCTTTGCCACCTGGAAACAACACATGGAATTATGCACTTAAACATGGCCCTTCTTTCTTGTATAAAGGGCTAAAACTAAAGCCATGTGTGCAGCTGGAAAGGAATTTTCCATTTTGACAGCTTGGTAGGTTGTTTTGTTTTGTTTTGTTCTTTCCCAGCAGGGCAGAATAAAAGGCTTGATTCATTCTTACCTTGTCTGAATTGTAAACTGCATCAGGATGCTTCACTCTGGCATCCCACGAGGTCATGTTTAAGGAACAGCACTGACTCATCCTCAGGTGGCTGCCCAGAGTGCCAATTCATCAGCACATCACAAACCTGAGGGCAGGATGGTGGGGGCTGCCCATTTCCAGTTCTGTGGCCACTTTCTCTGCCTTTCTCATGAATTGTATTTTCTGAGCATTACCAGTTGGAACAGGAAGGTGAATAGTTAGGAAGAAAGAACAACCCTGTAGACTTCTCTCTACAAATCTATATGCTTCTGTATCACTGCTATGGTGTCTGAGCAATTTCTGTCTCCTACCACAGTCAACTTCACAAAACTTTAGTGTGGAACATCCCTGTTATCTGCATTTTACTGCCAGGAGCTGGGAACCAGGCAGTGTCTGTGTGCAGATGCACAGATCTCTGTTAGGGCTGCCTTTTATGCAGAAATGTTTTGTTTAGAGCAGTTATATGTGAAATTCAGCCTGAAGAGACTGACTTTTCACCAATCTAGCTCTCCTGGGAGTGCCACAAAGGCAGCACTTGGGGAGCTGGGCTGAGACAGGAGCATGGACTTTGTTCTCCTGCAGCAGGTGACACAAGGTGTATCACAAAGCAAAAAATTCAAGATTCTAGGGAAAGACCTTGAGAAAACAGTAACTTAACACAACAACCTGGTGAGAACTGGTCTCTCAGAAGTCTGAGGGTGTGCTCTGTGCCCAGGGGACTGCACCAGAATTTCTCAATTTGAGCATCACTCAGTGAAATGTATAAACTGGTCCCATTGCAGTGCTGAGAAGCACAGATAGCTCTGCTTGAATCTATTTTAAATGAGGTTAAAAATAGGCTGGCCAAAATCAAAACTGAACTGGGGGCGTGTTATGATGGGCTGCCTTCCACTTAGTTTCCCATCAGGGTTCCTTGAGGCAAGGATTGAGGAAGTGGGTGCTTTTTACTTCATCACTGCTGTTGGTTTGTTTTTTGTGGTTTTAAACATAGCATTAAAGACAGAACTGTAGTGCCAGTCAGTGAAGATCAAAAATACCTCAAGCAGCAAAAGGACAAACCAAATTGGATACTGAGCCAAATCCAGCAGAATTCATTCTGAGCCATGGTTTGTGAATATTCATCCTGGCTTTGCCCTTTCTGTCCCCTGTTTTCCAGCTGACTGTGAGGACTGTGCTCCAGCATTTCAGGGCCACAGGGCCACTGAGCAATGCACTATTTATGCGCTGTTATCCCAGGGACATTGTTCCATCAGGATTTGTGATCTAAAGAATCAATTTTGTTTTGTTTTGGGTTTTTTTGTGGTGAAAAAAGGGTGAGAAACCAGCTGCTGATGATTGATAAGCATAATTGTTTTGGGGGATTATTATTTACTTTACAACATGACCAGAACCACAGAATGTGTCTGTTACAAGATGCTGTCTCTCAGCTGAGAGAAAAAGCAGCATATCAATAAATATTGAGCTCAGTCTCATTCTGCTTCTCAAAATATACTCATAGGCTACCCACAATATTCTGTGTATTTGATTAGTTGCTTTCAAGCTGCTTCATTTATTATGGATTTTATTTTCTTTAATTGTGTGGGGACCTCACTTTGCAGACATGCTGATATGAATTCATAAACCCTGAGGATTAAATCCCTACTGATGCTGAGTCTCTGAAGCTGCAGCAGCCTTTATTCTTCTCCTGTATTGTTGTGCAGTGATCCCCTGCGCTGCTAAACCACTTCCAAAACTCGTTGCAGCCATGTCTGTGTTTTAATCGTAGGTGAAATGATCCTTGCCTGCAGTTTGTTAAACACTTTGACATGCTTTTGATTTAAAGGTGTTAGAAAAATGTAAGTTTATTCTGTGGCTTTGGATTCCCAAACATCTCCTATAAGTTTTTGAATATTGATAAACTCATAGCTTGAAAATGCTGTGATTGCAACTTCAGAAATTTCTCCTGTTCCAGTTTGTTTAACAAAAGCTTGTTTAACATTAAATATTTAGCAAATTTCTCTCTTCAGATCAGCATACTCATTAATAACTTAAAATATAAACTATCATACATTAAAGATGCAAATCAGACTTTTTATTCAAACTGGATCCTCAGTCTCCTACACAGAGTTATGATAAATAGCACCTTTTGCAGTGAGTCACAGCACTGCTCCTGTCAGAAACTACTCCCTGAGCAAGAAATGAGGCAGCAGTCTGGCTGTACCTCTGGCCAGTGCTGACTGCCTGTCACAGCACACCTTTAAACTTTTGCCCTCTGTTTCTCAGTTGCCAGGCTCTAGGAATGTCCTATATTTAACTCACTCCAGGGTATCTTCATGTGAGGACAGTAATATATATGTCTTTGGGGGGTTTTTTTATCATGGGTTCTTTTGGCAGCTTGATCTGGTGGCATGTTCACCAAATTATTGCTACAAAAAGGCACATCCATTCTGGGAATGCTGGAAGATGAGGATCAGCCAGGCTGGTTCAAGCTCCAGTTTTGTGAGAGGAAGTGGCAGTGGGATGTGTGGATGTCTAGGGGAAGAAGATTTCAAGGTGCTGGCTGAGTTCATATAAGACAAACTGACTTGTCTTAGTGACTGGCACAGTAAGAGCCCCTGGGTGTTCAGAGAGGATGCCAAACCTCACATGGAAATTGGAAGGGTCACGGTGAGATAAAATCAAAAACAAAATAAACAGAGTTTTTCCTTTGAGTGAAGCATTTGTAATAGGATTTTGAAAAGGGTTCCCAAAGGATTGTGAAGGATTGGTAAAGACTACAGGAGTTATTCAACCCTTGGGGGACTTAGATATTGATGAAAATAGGGATAGACACCAAATGATGCTGACATTGAAATAAGCTATTATTTTGTATCAACAAAGTGGATTCTTTAAAAAGTAAGTAATTCCATCTAAGCCTATTAGATAAAAATTGATTGATATTTTTAGGGAAAAAAGAATTTCAAGGAGACATTTAATACAAGCTGCCAATTCCACTTGTTTGGGCCAGGAGGAAAACTGAGGCCACACATTACCCAGTTTTAAAATAAGCAAGCTCCTGGTCTCAGACTGGGGGCATTTGTGGTTTGTCTCACTAAGCCCTATCAAAATGCTTAGTTTTTTAACCACATCACTTCAGGATTTCACAAATGTGCTGCTCCTCTGCCTTCGGCACAGCCTCTCTACTTCTATGCACTGCCAACAGGCCAATGGTGAACACACAACAATATCTTACATTAAATGACTTTAAAAAGAGAAATGTAGTTTCACACTCACACCTTTTTTGTCCATATGAACAATTATTCTTGAGGATTTTAGCATGAATTACCTTAAAAGACTAAGATTATTTGAATACGTAGTTATTTCATTCTGAAAATGACATGGTTCATTTTATATTTGTTTTGGTTGAGGCCCTGCTCTTTCACAGAAGCCTTATTTGCAGAAAAGAATTTCATCAGCTTTAGCCAATGCTGCATCATATTCCTACTACATCTTGTGTTTAAGTTTGTGTGGCCCAGGCTGTAAGACTAGGAGGCAGAGGAAGACTCATACAAAGAAGGAAAATATTAGAAGGACATGGATTGTGTTAGACTCCACCCAGGATTTTAATTCAGAGGTATTTTCTGGTAACTGGAAGTTATAGTTTGACTCTGGCATGATACTGGCAAATAGCACCCTCTAAATTTTGAAAACTCTACAGTCTGCAACATGGTGGCTTGATTTATATTTAGCTCTTTGGTTTTAAGCTATATGGATTTCATCTGGTTATCTTCTTCATCCTAGGCTTCCTACCAGTGTTACTTATTAAAACAGAAGGGATCTGAGCTTTGCCCTTCAGCTTCCAGAGCACTTGGCTAAATAGCCCTCACATTACAGGTTGCCTTTTCTTTGAAGCTATTTGTATTGCAGCTGAGTATAGAAATTGTTTAGTGCTCTACAGCCATGTGAAAACTGTTGTTTTCCTTAATTCTTTATTTTCCTTCCATCCTAACTGATTACCACCTCCGTCAGAATTTATCAGCACTGCTCTGTGCACTGGACTGTGTGACCTAAATTTTATGACCTTGAGTCCAAATCTAATTCTCTGGTACAAACTCACATTTCTCTGTTGATCTTTTAAAGACATTTTCCTCATTAGCATGGCAGGAAAGCATGTGGAAGCCAAGCGAAACAATATGCAATTTTGCATTGCACTCAAATTCCTTGCTGCAGTGCACTCAACTAACCTTCTGTTAAAATTGTATTTTCCCCCCATATCCTTGCTTTCTCTTTTGCCAACAAATAATCTAAGTCAGTGCTAAGGAGTTATTTATTTTGTTCATCTTTGATTATTCCTGTTGCCTACCAGCCTTCAATTTGTCCATTTTTCTATGGCTACTCAAGTAATCACAGTGCTATCAAAGCCTTTCCAGGACTTGAAAAATCCCAGCAACTGCAAAGGTATCTTTATTTAAAATTACAATATTAACAAGGAGTTATATTCAATAACAAAATAAATCTAACTCTCAGTTGTGCAGAAATCTGGTAAGTAATCAATAAGAGGCAGCTTTTTTTTTGTCCCCCAGAAGTATTCTGCAAGAATTTAGATTATTTTAATGAATATTAAACCAATGCCTCTCCCAGACATTTATATATCCATTCTTAAGCAAAAAAAAAGAAAGTGTTTGTAAGTAGCTGTCAATGCAATTTAATTTGACCATGTCACATCCTGATAGACACATAAATGCTCATGGGTCACTTGTAAAGCTGTGTAGCAAATATCCCTCCAGAAATAGCCAGGATCATCAGCTGGAAGACTTGAGGTAAAATGTAATATGTTCTTTAACATCACAATATCTCCTAAACCAGTTGGGGAAAATAGGGTTTGTACTTCAATTTATGTGGAAAAATCATCCCAGCAGAATTTTGAAATGAACCAAAAAGGAATGAAGGGCATCTAAAGGATTTTGCTGTGATGCATGGGTGTAAATTCAGGTCTGATAGGATTTGATTTTTACTTCTTGGAGAAATTAGTGGTGTGGTAAGACAGACAGAGATAGTGCTAAAGGCAATCCTGCCTCTGATACAGTACAGCTGTATTAATTACAGTTGTGTTAATTACCAAAGAGTAGGAACAGCCCTGCCCTCCCAGCTCTGGGGGTGATAAAAGAGTGAGTGAGCTGGGAGGGAGTCACTTGGAGTCTGCTGGTCCTGCTGAGAGGAGGAAGGGACAGGAGGTCGTGTTGGGGACAGGAAGGAGCCACCTGGAACTGCAGAAGGAGGAGAGAAGAAGGAGAGAGAGAGAGCCAGAGCTGTGTGGAGCTGCCCATGGGAGGCCACATAGAAAAGGTATGAAAGACTTCTAGATAACATGGTGCTGAAGCCCCCTGAGGTTTTTAATGAAGCACTCTGAGTGCAGTGGCCATCTCGACTACGATGTACTGGTGGCGTTTAAATCTGATGTCAGGGTCACACCATCTTCAAAAACACTGAACTGGGGAAAAAAAAGTGTTGCTTCCCAATCTTATGTTCATCTCAAAGGTATTGTCTGGCTCTGGGAAATAGCACATAAGTGCTATGACCCAGCTTTGGAGGTTTTTTCCCTGCTCAATATGGCACAATTTACAGGAACAAAACACAGGTGAGGGTTATGCCCTCATTCATATAAGGAGACCACTTTACTTGTTCTGTGGTACTTACAGTATATATTGAGTAACTGGAAGAATTATTAGTATTAGAGCTATTTGGGGGAGAGGAACACACTGATGGTGAAAATACTTGATGTTTAGACATTTCCATGCTTTAGTTACAAAGAATTGGCAGATCCTGAGGCTCTCTGCAAGGTAATGTGGTCATCTTCTAGAATAGTGCAAGTTACAAAGTTAGGGAAACATACAGCACAGCCCTCTTTTTCCCCTTTTGTTTGCTGCCATTAAAATACATGCAGATTTATGAGCTTCAGATAAACTTTTCACTGTTCACAGTTTATTCAGCAGATGATAATGCACTTGATTAGGTACTTAACTTCCTGTTAAATTCATTGACTCTTGCTGAGTTAGTGGGGGTTGACTTGTGCACATGCCGGATACCTTTGTCTTGAGTTTTTAGTTATTTTTACTAAATAAGTTCCATACTCCAAGGTTTCCTGCTGTCACTCAGAAGGGACAAAAGCACCTGCCACGTTCTTTGTCAAAAGCGGCCTGTGAGGCCTCAGTTCCCATCATCTCTCTCATCTAGAAATGACCCTTCAGTATCTTGCCAAAACAGCATCCCAGGCAGGCTGCATAACCCTGCAGTGGTCAAAGGCAGCTCCTGATTTAGCTGACACACACTGGGTTGTGAATTCCAAGATCCACAGCATAGTCTCAAGAATGCAAATACCTCTGTTTTGAGATAATTGCCTCCAGAAGCCTTCAAAGCATAAATAATAACGAGACAATGTGCAGTGTTTGCTATGGCAACACGAGTTCAGAAGCCAGCAGTGTAGTAATGATGCCTCTGAAGAGAAAAATGTGGAATTGCTCTGGAAAAGCAAGTGTCTCAGCACGGCTTGGAAGTCGATCCAGACCTCCCCTGGGTCCCACAGTTGCACCTTAAACAAGGTTATTTGTATGTGGAGTGGCTTCTTGTCTAAATCAAAATATCTGAAATACTGTTAAAGACTATAAATGAAGTTTGTTTGGTTTTTTCCTGGTGTGAGAGGCAAAGGTCTGCACTGCATGCTTTGGAACACAGCAGGAAAGGCAGATTTTAGGATGCAGTGAATATGGTATTGGAGGACTACACATAGTGAGGAGAACCACAGGCAGCACAGTCTTATCCACAATGAAATGTAGCTAACTGTCCCTGGAGCGAAATATTTGAAACAACTCAGTTTTGTTTTGGTGGAAACTGGCTGCTTGACTTCAAAAACTTGGAATTGAATTGATTTGTGTTCAGTTTAGACAAGCAGGGCACCAGAACTTAGGGCTGAACTGCGAAGTTGATCGCAAAGAGGACAAACTCTTGGTTGTGTTTTCTACTCTGTTCAGCTGTGGAAAGAAAGCATTTAGATGCTTCTATATAAAATTCAGTCTGAGTGTTGCATTCCCAAGAGGAACCATTTGCAAATGTTTTTGTGAGCCTGGGAAGAAATCAAAGGCCAAAAGCACATCAGAAGCTTCTGATGGATCTTTCATAACTTCTAGGGCCACGGCGTCTTGAGCGACAATAAAAAATTATTTCAAACCCAGCTGACATCAGATCAGGAGTTTGTGCTGCGAAAGAGAGAGCTGAACAAGTCAGCTTGTTCTGATAGCTGAATGATCACAACCTCACTCGTGTTGACTAGCGTGGCATTTCAACAAGATTTGAAGAAGTATTGTCAGAACCCATCTGCTTCCACAGACAGTGTGGCTCACGTGTTGACTACAATTAAAGGAGCAGAGCTGTCCTCTCTTGTTAGATGCTTCACACACCCTCAGCTCAGTCACTGAAAAGGGCCTAAATATGCACCAGGTGAACAGTGTTTGCATCATTTCTCCGAAGCATCCACGCAGCAAGAACTGCTGGAAAAAAAACCCAAAAGCAAAGCAGCTCCTGCTGGCTGTTTACCAATGTAAATTAATAGCAGATGTTCTAACAAAGTTATGACATGTTGTCTGGATAGTTAGAGCAACAATCAGCCATTAATGCTGTCAAAAGAGATCTGGAGAAATGGATAAAACCCCATGACATCTTTGAAGGTGATTTGAAAGGAGTCGGAAGTGTCACCTAGATCCTAGAGCCCATCATCGTAGTTCTTTGTGACAAAGGAATGCCTGAAGTTCCGGGGACAATAAGGAATGATTTTTATGTCACTGGAAGTCACCAGCCCTGGCTTGGCAGCTCATTGGTAACAGCAGTGAATACTTCAGAGTGGCTGAACACCTAGATATTGTGAGCTTTAATTGTTTTATTTCTCTGGGGGGACACACACACACACAGAGGATGGTGGTGGGAAGGAAAACATGTTCATTTCTTGCAGGGAGCTGCATGTTCAATTCCAGATGCAAGGTCTGTTCCCATGAGGAAGCCCAGAAAATTAAGATTTATGATGGATCCTGTAATTCTAGGTCTTTAATATGGCAGGGACAGAGAGGCACACAGGTAGGGGGTAACAGCACTCCTGATAAACCTTTAGAAGGCAAATCCTTGCAATTTACCCCCCCACCTGCGAAGTCCTCAAGTGCAAGGATTTGAAAATGTGTGCTTGAGAAGATATTAGTGGGTGTTCTGGTATAAATCAGAGGGGTATTAAATATGCTGGTGTATGAGATTACCAGCTGAAAATTGAAGGCAGTAAAATGTGATTCCCCCATGTGGTTGAAGCTGTGCAAAACTAGGTATTCATTACTGTCAGCACTGGCAGAGGAATACCTTACAATACCCAGCAATTTCAAATAGTTAGTGAAAGAATCTGCTCAGCTGCCTGTGATATTATCAGCGCTCAGAAGTCTGCCCCTCTGGGGAGGATGTCAATCAACTCATTATCATTAAAGAAAGAAGTAGAGAGAAAAGTTTGAGATGTGGATTCTGCCACTCTGAATTTACCATGTTTTTGACATTGGCTTTGTTCATTAAAAACTCTTAATCTCCTTTTGTTGGAGCTGATTTAATTTTGAAACTGTTGCAAGTGTCATGTTTTGTATAGAGGCACGTAGTTTATTGCAATACATGTGATATTTTTGGGGATGCTTTTTTTGGCTAATTACCTTAAATAAACTCCAAAATTCACGGCACTGTAAGGAGACAGTGGCTGTTTTTAAAATGGACTATCTGAAGCACAGTTAAGAGATGTGACCTTTGATCAAAAATATCATGGAGAGGAGGAGGAGGTTCATGATTGCAAAAAGGAAGAAATCAGAATATGTGGTATATGCAAGAATATGTGTATGTTTCATGAAAAGCTTTGTTTGATAAACTTTGGAGAGGAGCTATAAAACTCCAAGATTAGGATGCTTTTGAATGTGATAGCTGAGATCAAAGGGAAAATCACGATGTTATATATGCAAAAGCACTGCTATCTCTAGAATATACTAGTCATGGTAAGCAACCCACTTTAGATTCCATGATTACTTGAAAAACACTTTGTGGCTTACACAGAGCAGACATAGCACTTGAGATATGCTGTCATTTATATATTGTAGGAAAGAAGCTTGGAATTGCATAAAAATCTTGCACCTATTACACAGGAAATCAGCTAGGAGGCTTAACAGTAGAGATTGCATTAAGATGTCAAAGGCAGCCCTGTTCAAGGATATTTTAAGGGTTTTAGTTTAAACTTCATGAAATAGAGTTCTGAGACACAGAAGATAATGTGTGTTCTGCTGGGTTAATGACCTTGGTTAGGGACACAAGGCATTATAAAGTCTTTAATTTACGTCCTCACAGCACTTGTTACAATAGCATATAATAAAAAGTACAGAGAGTTCCCATTTGTATCTTTCTCCATATGAATAAATACTTAGGGAATTAAAATTAATAAGAATGACTAAAAAAAAATAGATTCTTTTTCCCCAGTGGCAATTGTAATAGTGATTTAAACACACCAAATAGACATTTTGAAGACCGTGTCTATATAATTACTTGTGGAAGAGGGGAGAGTGGGAGAAAAAAACACCTCATTTTGTATAGTCAATGTTTAGGCAAAGCTATACACTAATGGAGAGAATAGTAGTCATAGGGAGAGCAATAAGTCCTCCATGCTTAGCTTTTACAAAGTGTTTTACAGGCTTAAATCATTAAATACTGAACAATCTGTATTAACAAAAGTGGTTTTACTCCCCATGGCCTTGTGGATAGTGTTAATATTGTTGTGTTGTGTTTTGTTTTGTTTGGTGGTTTGTTTGGGTTTTTTTTTCCCTTGCAATATTACAATCTCATAACCTTGAATGATTACCTTGATCCATTTTACCAGAAGTATTTTCTCACTCATGTTTGATTATCATTTATAGACACATGTTGACTGGTTCTTGTGAATGGAAAGTTCAGTTTGACATTTTTTTCCTCTTTTCTGTCTTCTGGGTTCTACCAACAAACTTCTCTTGTGGTTTCACACTTCAGTGGTAACTTGTGATGGATTTGGAGCTGCTTGGTAAGAAGGATGAGGTAGATTTGAAGCAAGATCTGGAGCTGTTCAGAAGTGATGTATTAGTTCAGTGAGGAGAGTAGTACCTCTTCTGCTTGATAAGAAAGTGTAGCCTCAGCTTCTCTTCCTAGGAGGCACTGTACTGGCCCCTGACTCTGGAAACCTTTCCTGTTTGGAACTGGCACACCCATTTTCAGTCTGGTGATTTCTTCTCTTGTCCTCAGCCCTGAGAGTCTTTCTAAGGGGAGCACAGGAATCACTTTGCTTCTTTACTGCATACCCTATCTCTTATTATTTTTTTATTTATAAAATTATGAACATTCACTAGTGTTTTTAAGATGAACCTCTGCATGAATAATTCCTTGTTTACATGAGTTGTGAATTTTAATCCCAGAGTGGCAAAATGTAAGTTGCTGTTCCCTTCATTTCTCTTCCTGGCAGATGTACTAAGAGGTGCCCACAGTCACGTATAGTGTGGCATTCGTTTCTTTTCATTCTTTCCTTAACCTTGATTATTGTTGTCTCTTTCACCATTTGCTGGATTTAGTTTTCTTTCTCTTTGTCTTTTTTTTTTTCCTGTCCTTTTCCAGCTTCTCATCCTAAGAACTGCATATGGAAACTCCTTTTCTCCTCTGTTTGCTCTCCTTCAGCACCACCTTGCCAGCACTATTTCACATTCCTGTCCAGAAATGTGCCTTCTATATCTTAGTTCAGAGACAAACAGGGAATCATGCCAGAATCTCTGCCTATAAATCTTTGGTGTATTTGAGTACCAGTGACATCCCCAGACTTGGCAAATTCTATTCCATGAAGTCCATTAAGGAAAAGATCACAGAGGAGCAGGAGGTTTCTGGCTGTGTGTGCTCTTGTGCTCCAGAAAATTGTGTTCCTGTGCTGAATCACGGACTTAAGAGTAGTGAACTCTTTTTAGACGTGGTCAGAGGGTCAAGAAATCTAAGGCAAGTGTCTGTGTAATGTTTTTTTTCATGTAAACTTCAACTGAATTAACAGTACTGTGCAGGAGGTAGTATAGTGCCTGAGACTCTGCACCTGTAAGCAGTGCATGTGTGGAGAGCTATGACTTATTTTCTACACGGGGGTGTTTTAATATGGCTTAAATGTCTTGTGTATTTCCAAAGGTGGTTGTTGTTTTGGTGGGTTTTTTTTCATTTTTAAATCCCTTAGATATTGCAAAGTAAACTACATAACACAAAACAGCCCGTTCCAGTGAAAAAGTTTTATTTTAGATTAAAAACAACCTGTGGGTTTTGGCAGCTGGGGCAAAAAAAAAAAAATCCTGGAGATGGGGTTCTCCCCATTAGGGAGTGGGTGTTTATAGCTATTTTCTCATATTGCAATCCGAAGCCAAGTATCATGCCTCAAACCATGACTATATGCCTTCATTTTGGCCTGGGGAATGGCATGATCCTTCAGTTTTGAACTGTTTCCCCTGTTCAACCTGTTGAGGTTGCACAGGCTGCTGAGTTCTCAAACAGTTTTGTATTTATGTGGCTAACCAGAGACAAAAAGGATCCTTTGGCAGGTATCTCACTAAAAACACCAAACTGCAGCAGTAGTGAGGCCCTGGTGCTGTGGATAGTGGAAGTTTGTGTGATCAGTGTGCTGCAAGTTTGAAAGCTGCTGGGGTTTGCATGGTACAGAGAGAACTTTTCAAAGTCACTTTCAAAGTCACTGAGCACTGAACTAGCTCAGCTCCCTCAGGTGCTGAGAGCCCTTTTCCATTCACTTGAAGCAGTGCTCAGTCAATACAGAGTGCCTTTGACAGCATCATACATTCCAAATCTACCACCCATTTCACAGCTCCAGAACATCTTCTTTTCCTTTTTTCATTTTTCTTTTCTTTTTTTTTTTTTTTTTTTTTTTTTTTTTTTTTTTTTTTTTAATGTCTATTTTGGTGTGTATTTATCTTCTTTGTTGCCTTATTTAATGAAGATGTTCAGAGTTAGCACCTTATCTGATGATGACTGGAGTTAGTTTTATCACACCTGAGGAGTTTCTGGTCTGATTTGTTTTACTTCACTATCTCCTTTGCATTTGCTGGTTTGGAGGTTTTTATTTTGAGGTGCTTTCTTTGACTTTCTGTGGAGAGAGAATATTCGGTATTAATGTATCATTGCTACTCTGTTTTATGCTTGTCTCTGATTGCTGGGTTTTATTGAACAGCTATCTCTAAAGACACAAACTCTGTTAAGGTTTGTGTAAAAACCTCAGGTGTCTCAGAAATTAAAATTAGACAAATTATTTCCATATAATTTTATTTTTTTTTTGCTGGCACAAAGATACAAAAACCTTTTGTGGCAGATTGAGGATAACAAGATCTCATATAAGTGTCTGCATGTAATATGGCAGCAAATTACTTTGATTTATTGCAGTCTAATTGTATAGAAAGCCAATGAATTGATATGTCATACACTCAAAGTAATACAGTTTAACTGCAACAGTTATGCAGCTAAGTAGAATCAGAACTTGATTGCTGGTCTATAATAACCTCTCATAACAGACAAATCTCTTATTTATCTTTTAAGCAATAATGGAACTTAAGGTGGTTTCTTCACACTTCAGGGAGGGAAGGCATAAAGGGAAAAAATGAAAGGAAAATGGAGATTTGAACTCAACAAACCTGTTTTTATCCAGTGCTGTTTACTTTCTCTGTTTACACGGACAGATAAAACCAAACTAAACAAAATCACAACACTACCCCCAAAACAAACAATAAACGCTCAAGAAAACCAAGCAAAATCCAAACAGACAAAAGAAATCCAAGTAAAAAATTCTTTCTAATAAAATCCAAAAATGAAAAATTGAGGCTTTTCCCCCCCAATATTCTAGCTGAAGCCCAAGATGCAACCAAATCCAAAAACCTCAGCTGCGATCTGAGAGGATAATTCACCTTATGTGCCATTTCAGTGCAAGGCTGTACTAAACAGGTACTGACAGTTCCTCTCACTCAGGCTGAAGAATCAGGAGTGTGCTGGTGTGAAAAATGTATTGTGCAAAGTCTGCTACCATTTTGCTAACTAAAAGGTTACTAAACTACTACTAAACTAAAGGTTATGGTTGTACTTTGCACCAGAGGAAAAAAGGCAAGAGAATGTGTTAGACCAGGGACAGATTTTTTTTTTCCGAGGTATATTTTCGAGTTTCAGCAGCAATCAAGTTTGCTCTTTATTGGCAAGTCTGTGTTTTATGCACTGACTTTTAAAAGAAGTGAACCTTGGGAAAAACAGCAGGGCTAAAGCAGGAGGCTGATGGACAAGAGTCCACGAGGGCCTTTACCTCACTGTGACATCAAATTCTTTGTGACTTTTGTGGCTACACCTCTGAAGCTAATTTCTGATTTGTGCTGTGCTGCTGTGTCGAGGGAAAACAGGTTGCAATTATTCACAGCTACTCCACAAAACGCTCATTTAACAGGTTTTTAAAGGTGTAGGGTCCCTGCTGCTGTGTCACACGCATCCTACAGCATCAATTTTTAGGCTGGCTCTGTGATTTATGCAGTCCCTCTGCAGGATCAAGGGGAGAAGGGGCTGGGTGTGATGCAGTGGAACACAGTGTCCTTGATTACACACCTTTTGTTGCAAAGCAATGTGTTTCACCCTCTACCTCTGGTAGGATGACAGAGAGGCAGCTTTTTTCTTGAGGTTTCTTCAGGTTTTTTTGGAACAGAGAGACACCCAGGTTATTACATGCCACAACCCACAAATGAGAGGGCCCAGCATCTTTCTCCATGTCAGTAAAATGAACACAAGAGGTGCCTTTTGCCAGCAGATTCCCACTGAGCCAGTGGAGTAGGAAGGAAGCAATTAACTGACATGCACTCCCAGTAATAGCTGCTCCAGGCAGCACATTAAGCAGTGCATTAATTGATGTATTAATTGATTTATAAACACCAGCTTCCTGATTAGCTTGATTATTGCTATTGTACTGGGATGAGGAGGATGGTGGGGGTCTCAGTAAGCCTTAGTGGCAGTGTAATTAAACATTTCTTCTGTTACACTCTCTGTGACTTTCACTAGAACAACACAGGAATGATGCACTTTTCTCTGCCTGAGTAACGTGCTGGATTCATTTCAGCAAATTTTACAATGCACAGAGTTCCATAAGGGTTTTCTGAACTGTGACTTCTCTAAAAAAAGAAGGTGTTTTAGTGAAATGAACAATGAAAAGATGCAGGGGTCTGAAAGGCAGAGAAGGGCTAAGGACCAGATGTTTAACTGTAATAAAATGTTGTGCTCATTGTCACATCTGGACCTTGGAATGTCCTGATGAGGGGCTTTCCAGATCCCTTTTTTGAGATTAATATCAAGCTTCAGCTGGTTGCAAGGAACTAAATGTTGGCTTTGTGTAGAGAGATACTTTTTTGCTTAGATTCTGATTCTGCTTTGGAAGTGCAGGTCCAGCCCTTTCAAGCTCTGGGTATTTTCACTGGCAACAGGCAAAGGGAAAATCAAGAGAAATTGATATCCCTGATCAATCCCTTCTCTGATGCTGGGCTCGGGGACAACTGCAAGAGTGTAAATTGCACCCTTCAAAGGCCTCAGGAGAAAGTATGTGTGAGATAGCACAGCTGTATATTTCTTCTCAGAAGGGGTTGTGCCCCCAAGTTTGGGCTAAATTCTGCTCTTTCTCTGCAGCATCCTGTGCTCACCTTCCCTCTGCAGCCTCTCCCTCACTATCTGTCTCTGCAGCCTGCTCCTCTCTTCCCAGTGGATCAGCAGGAGCTCTGAGTCATTCTCCATCTCATACTAAACTCAGAACAATATTTAATCCCTTGACATCCCCCTCAAGTTGCTAATGGACTCTGTTCCTTCTCCTTTTGCCCTCTCATCACGGCAGGGGCAGAGAAGCATCTCCAGGCTCTGCCAACGCTCAGCTCAGGCAGTTGATTGGGCATTGCCTCGGTGTCAGCAGCAGGAATTAGCACAGAATCCTGGGTGTGGGGAGCATTCCACTCCAGCTCTGAGGGGATGCAGTGTTGCAGTTTAAAACACAGATGTTGCCTAGTGTGTAGATAGGGTGTCATGGAATCACTGCTAAGTGGATGGTGCTAGGGAACTCAGGAAAAATAAAAATTATGTACATTCCTCTGCCTCCCATACCCCTTCAAACATCTCATGGATTGTTTTTGAGGTGAAGGGATTTGTCATTATATGAAACACAACAATGAAAAGAAGCTGCTGCAGAAACAGAATAGTAATACTCATGGAAAAAAAAAGGTTTTATTCCAAGATTTTTCTTTGCTTATCTTTTCAATTAGATGTCTTACACTAATTTTCAGCAGTTGAAGATATGGGTGAGCTTCCTGGAAATGAAGGTCCAGGGATCATGCTCTGTATTTTTGTGAGCCAGGTGCATTGCCTGGGCCAGGGAGGTTTCATTCTCATAGGCTCTGGCATATTCCTCCCCCATGGACAAATGCTTGAGGGCAGCTTAGTGTGCAAGGCATGAAGCTGCTGGAGCTAATCTCTCCAAGTTTCTAGACTGTATTAATATCTGGGCAGTGTAGGAAGCTAACAAGTCTAATTGTACACTGGGAAATGCTGCAGACACTTGTAATTGAGGTACAAAAACGGTGAAAATAATATCTTGGACTTAATGAGGAGAGTGGAAAGCAACTAGGAGAAAAAGTCCCATTCATTTCAGTGGAATTTGTGTTGCTGAGATCTCAGAATCTCATTTCTAGCTTAACTAAAAATATTGAAAAATGAAACATTAGATGTGTTTCTATGCAAAGTAACTGTGCAGAGTCTATCTTTCCACGATTATTGCAACTGACAATGAGGAGTCTTTTGTTGCTTGGGTCGTTGGCACTGTCTGAATAATTTGGGGCAAGAAGCAGAATAACTTCAGTAATGTTTATCTTTTATTTGCTTTCATAGGCTCTGTCCCTATAGGGCTGCAAATGATGTAAGAGTCTGTTTCTTCTGCTACAGCAACACCATTAGGAGTCCACTGGGGGAAGAGGAGTCCTGGATACAGGGGGAATGTGGTTGGAAAGCAAGGTTCACAGGCTAATGCCAGGGTTCAGCTTGAAATGGGAGCACAGGGATGACCCTCTGCTCTGTTTGCCATTTTGCTCACCTTCAAGCCTGGGCTATTTTTCCTGCATGCTTCATATCTCTGTTTTCACATTAGTAAGAAAGCAATAGCTCAAGCAGTACAATCATCTGGGCCCTCGGTAAATGCACCATGACCCCTGATATTACAAATGAATCAGACACAGAACAAACTGTGTGTAGCTCCATACCTTCCATGAGGCATCTTGTCTCTAGACAGTTCAGTTCTGTCTCTGGTATTGTTGGGACAGTTCTTCTGGCTCATCCTTTTTTCTCACAAAAGTCCTTCCCTAACAAATGGTAATAACAATTGTGGTAGAAAACAAGTTTATTCTTTAAAAATGCCCAGAAGATGATATTAAGTTTAATCCTCTCATATTGTACCTCTTGATTGTTTTTGTCCTAAGTGCTCCACAAGTACTAAATTCTAGCTTTTCTATACAACTAGAATGGTTTGTGTTATTCTAATATTAATCATCTGTTAATATATTTTTTGAGTGACAGTGTCACTTTGGAGTGGCAGCTTTCCTGACTGTGGACATACATGAAAAGCCTGGTCTGAACCCAGGGGCAGGTGTGTGGATTAGCTGTTACTGTATGGACATCACAGAAGTATTGCTGAGCAATGTTCATTTGTGTCTCTTAAACTGAATTATTGGTGTATCCAGTCTGTATTCTGTTACTTTAGGACTAACATGCCTGAAGTTGTGCCCTTTAATATGTTGGTTGCTTATGTTTTGCTGTTCCTCTGCACGTGCCATACAGGGAGCCAGGTCTGTTCAATCTAAAGGACTGCTGGAATAACTCAGGGGCTTTTGAATTTGATGTTACAGTAATCACAACACCAGTTTTAACCTGCTTAGCAAGTGATCCCATCTGAGGCAACAAATGGATTCCTTACCTTCAAGAATTAAGGATTAATCCTTAATTAACTAATTAATCAATTAATTTCTTACCGTTCTCATGAAAGGAGAACAAGCAGATTAAAGATTGTCAGGGATTTAGGGATGATGGAAAGGGAGTGTCTCAGATGGTTCTGGAAAAGTGTAATACATATTTTTTTTCTGTGCTACTGGGAGTTAGCACTAGTGGCATTCCATGGCATTCAGTCTCTTAAGTCCACCTGAACCACAGAACAGTGACTGTGATTCTGGAGGGTCAAAGGTGGGGACAGGGTTTGTTGCTGGGGTCCACTTTCCACCAAGAGCTCTGTTCCTGGTAGTGCTCCACGTAGGTTTTCTGGAACTCTGGCCATTCTGGCATTCTATCCTGGTCTGTGGTAGAACAGTTGCTTCCCTGAGCTGTCCTTAACAAACAGCAACTCTGTTGGTATTTCAGAGGAATAAAATATAACAGTGATTCTTCAGCCCACCAGACACATTAATATGTTTTCTGATTATTAATTGAGTTTGCTGCAATACCAACAGTCTCCTCTTGTGACAGCAGTCAGAGGCAAAAGCTCTGACTGTAATTACCATTGAAATTGTAAATGAGTTCCTCGAGGCTGAATGGGCATTAGATCAGGTACTCTTTGAGAGGTAAACAGCAAAGACTGAAGGGCCTGATTGATGTCTTATCTGGTTTTGTCTCATTTTGCTGTCTCTAAATCATTGCCATTGTTATGCTCAGATTTTCCCAGCCATGGGAAGATTTGAAAGCAGGAACATCGCTGAGGGTTCAGTGGTATGATGGAAAGTGCAGAAGCATATGCTGGTGAGTTAAGGTTTCCCTCTCTTGGCTAGTGATGCAGTATTGGAGATTGTAAAAATGTCAGTTTAGGACATGTAGCTCCAAATAATTACTCTTCTGTAAGTCTGGATAAAGCAATATAATGAAATTACTGCTAATACAGTGAGTTATGGTTTAGATTAATGTTCACAGGCAATGTCTGCTGGGGTTTTTAAATTATATTTTTTCTTTGGTTGTTTGTTTTTTCTTGTTTCCCCTGTAAGCAAGGCCTTTTGATTTCAGGTTTAATAATCTCTAATAGCTTCCTTTTTAAGGTCTGCTAAACTAAGAGTGTGAGGTAACTACCATTGATCTTAGCTTGATTTATGGTCTATAGATGACCAAGCAAAGACTTGAAAAACTACTTTGCTCTAAAGAATAGCTATAAACCCTACTTTTCCATCAGAATGAATTTCGTTAGTCTGAAGATTCTGGTAGAAAAAAACCTTGGTATCATGCTCACAGATAATAAATTATCTGCAACCTTTCCCAGCCTGCAATCAATATGTTATTCGCTATTTATTTCCCAATTTTAATCAAATCCAGAGAAAGAAAACTCAGAAAAGTCAACCCAGGACAAAACTGATGATAACAATGACATTTATTGACATTTCTGAGGCACAAGGAGATTTAAATGAAGTTTAAAAACCTCTCAGCAAATGACAAGAGATCTAATGAAAACCCAGTGAACACAATAAAATATGCACCGTCAGCTGCATGCGGGTCAAAGATGGAATTTACATAAAAGTAAGATAACTTTGCTTTTGTGGCAGTTTATCCTGCTGCTAGACAGCTCCTTGGTGGTTGCACACCACAGCAATAACATTGCGCTGTCCAGGCCACACAGCCTTAACTCTGGTCATGTAAAAGAGAAGGAAAATGAAATGAAGGGTTGGAGGGCAGAGACCATTCAGCAGCTAAAAGTTAAAAATCTTTAGGTTCTCTTTTATTCATTTCTGACATATATATTTAACTGGATTTCTATTTACTAAGAGATTCCTTTATTTGCATCTCTGATTCTGGTGGATATGTGCATTTTGACATCCTACGTGTTTGGCCTTTGCATTCATGGTACATTTTAAAATGTTCCACCTGGCTTTCTGCATGTTCAGCTGTTACCAAGCCCACTTTCAACCAAAGAAGTATTTTATTTCCCCAGCCTCACCAGAGACATTTCTTTTGACATTACTCTGCTCAGTGTAAAACCCTCAAAATGTCTGAAATGTTCCTTCCTGTGTTCCTCTGTCTGTTCTGGATATACAGTCTTGGAGGCAAGGCTTGCAAACATCTGTAACCTAAAACACTTGTTGGATTGGTCTTTCAAATAATTTATTAGACAAATTTCATGCTGCTATTAAAAAAAATCTGTGGCTGAAGACAGAATCAGGGAGTATGAGGAGAAAATGGTGAATATTTTTTATTTGTGTATGGGAAAGATGACAAGGTAACAGTTGGCTCATGGAGTTGCTGGGCTGATGAGGTGGGATGAAGAGAATGTGTGGGAGAGGAAGTTTGCAGCACTTTCAGGGGTTTGAGAGTCCATTTTCAGAGAGCAGGCTTGTGAACAAGAGATACACTGGACATTTGCACAGCTTAGGTTTCAGTTTACAGACTGCTCAGAGCAGGTACTCTTACTTGTTCTCCTGGTGCCTGAAGGTCTCAATTCTGGAACAGCAGCAGTAATTTAGCACTGTGCATGAGTGGAGAGGTCTTCTTGATCACATCTTATTTGAGGGCCTGCCACACAGCCATGGGACATGCTTGAGGGAAGCTGCAGGAGAGTCCAAAACTTGAAGCAGCTTTTAAATGGAACCAGGTAGGGCTGAATTTGCAACTCCATTCAAACACCTCCAGACTGTACATCATAAGGCTCTGTCAAAAATTGCATTGCTATTGAAGTATGACACAATAACAACTTTTCTGTTACAATCTCTCCAAACTGCTGTGAAACAGAACTGTAAGTCCAATAAGAAGTCTTTTAAAAAAAATATTATGGGAGTAGCTTCAATTTTCACAGCCCTATCATGGATGATCAGAGAGATTCAGGTTTTATTTAGAAGTGCAGTGGTGTTTAGAAACGAGGTACTACAATTGCAGACCTGGATTACATGCTGCTGCACAATAAATAAAAACTAAAATAAAAACAGATGCTTGTCTGATCTTTAAATTCAAAATGACACAAAGAAATAGAGACAGTACAGATATTATATTGGTAGCTGATGCAAAAAGATGTTCAGTAGACTTTTTGAACATTGGATATATACAGCCGCTCTCATGTTTATCAGTATTTGTAGCTGCTATACTGAGTCTTATTTTGTTAGTATCCATTTGGTATGAATATGTAAAATGAAATATGTATAATTACTCCTTTGTACACAGAGCAGAAAAAACAATAAAATCGAGCAAAATTGTAATTTTACCTTTTTTCCTAGGCTGGCATAAAATGCATGATTTTTGTCATTTCAGAGGTATGGCTTTGATATTCTTCCATACAAATGAAATGAGCTGATGTAATTTAAATGACAGCTTCTGGAGGGATACCTCCATTTACTTAATTCTTCCTTTTTTTTACTCTTTCTTATTGTACAGCGGATGACTTGCTTTTAAAGCTGCTACTTTGTATGAATTGTGTAAATACTTTTAGTGTTCCGTGCATCTGCTGAATTACTTTTGAAGTTAGACAGCTGAGAGTGTTAGCTTTTCTTTTATTTTAGGTGTCTTTATTCTTCACCCTAGGACAGTAGGTCAGGCTTTTGCATTTGTCTCTGCTACTTTGTGCCCTCCTGTGATCTCGTTCTGATAAGGAGGAAATTGCTATTGCAATCGCAATCAAATAAAATTTATAAATAAATTTTAAAAATTGATTTTATATTTATACTTCTCATCCTGCATCATGCAGCTTGTCAAGAGGGCAGCTGTGGTAAAGCTGCTGCTGTACCTCCTAAAGTCATTACACCACAGATCTGTTGTGCTGTTTTACGAGCCCATAATCTGCTTCCGTATGAGGCAACCAGATTAGTGCCTCATAAAAATGGCAGAAGCACCACTATTGCTGTTCTACAAGTTTTTATGCTTTGCTGAATTTTATCATTATTATTATTATTATTATGTCACTGTTAGCGTGGCCTAGTGAAGCTCTGGTTGCAAGAGAGAATTCTTTGTCTAAAAAAAACCCCACAAACTTCAACCCAGTAGCTTGAGAGAAGTGTGACCCCCTTGGACAGAGGCAGGAGTTTTATCCATAAGTTTGGGATAGGATACCTGCCCAACCTGCAAGTCATGTCCATGATGGTGTTCACTGGGATAGGTGGTTTGTGAGGCCAAATAAATTTGCAGGTCTGAGTTTTGAAGTGGGGTGAAATAGTTGACATCAAAATTGTCGAAGTGATAAAAAGGAGATAATGTGTCTCCTCATTTAGTTATTCAAATATCTAGAGCAGTGTTTGAATACTGAACTTCTGTAGCTCTTCTAAAGCCCCTTTCTTGTTCCTTCTGACCCTCAAATTTACTGACACATACCAGTAGTTTTAAAACTGCAATTTGTTTTTCAGTATCTCTGTTTCTAGGTAACAGTCATGACAACAGAAGACTGAACTTGTGACAAAAAGAGGGAATTTTGCTTCCAGTTGGGGGCAAGCAAGCAGGATTATCACCCATTTGGTCTGTGGGAATTCTCTAAGAAACGGAGGGAAATTTATGTTTGTGTGTTTATCTATTTTATTGCTCTGAGAAAGTCAAGAACAATCTTTGTTTTCCCCTGAGTTGTGCCCTCAACTTGAGAAAAACAGGATAATCACAAGGACAGTACTCCAGAAGTTTTAATAAGAATTCCTGCAGATGCAGAATGATTGAAATTATGTCCCGTGTGCCAGGGGAGGAAGAGAAACCCTTGGAATGAGAGGGCAGGCAATTTATGTGTCCCTGCAGCTTTTGAGGCAGGAAGGACACCTCACAGAGTCAGAGAACTGCAAGTTCTGCTGGGCAGCCAGGCAGGGGGAGAGCTGAGACAGGAGTACCTTTGGGGCAGGTGGTGATGCTCTTGTCCCTTGTCCTGGGGACCTTTACCAGGACACAGAGCTGGGGGCTGACCCCTGCAAAGGCTTTGAGATGCCAGGACCTGAGATAGCCCCAGTAAATCCTTACTATCACCAGGCTGAGTCAAAAATCAAAGACATTTCTTTCTTTGTAGCTGTTTGCTAACTGACAGGAACCTCTTTAGTTATCCTCTGGTGCTGCTGGTTCTGAATCCCTCACCTTTTAAAGTTCATTTTTCTTCCGTTTTGTCTGGTGCTATATATTGAGTATAAATTATAATTTCAAACACAAATAAGGATATTTATCTTGACATCACTTTAAGTGTATTTTAGCAGAGTGACTCCAGAGTGCCCATTCAGCAAAATACATCCTTTCAGGTGGGATCATTTGCTTTTCCTTAGCCTGTCAGACAGAAGACTATTTCAGCTTTTGTCTCAATAACTCAGGGCTCTCTTAATTTAAATTTATTAGAAGCCAGGGAAGGTGCCCTGCTGCAGTATAACCTTGGATGTCTTACAGGTTTTTCAGCCGCAGTATAAGGGCAAAGCCCTGAGCAGATACAAATTTAACTAGACATGAGAAATTGCAGAATCCTTTTTTTTCCCACCAGTTTTCAAGTCCCTTGATTCGACCATCAGAATAAATTTTCTATGATCTCATAACTTCAAAAGCTCTGCTCGCTCCCTTCTTCCCCCATCTGTTTAACCAATAACTTGTTCTCACAAACGCTGAAAATCACATTATGAGCAAAGTTGTCTTGATGGCTCTGGAATGTACTGTGGATCCATGCTGAATTAAGTTGTATGTGTGCTGAGACTAGGCAGGATAGAGTAGAAGTCTCTACTCTTTTTGCTTTCTTTTCTTAGAGGTAGACTTTTTCTATTTTAACAAAGATAATAATAATGGACTTGAGGACAAGTAAGAAAAATGGAGATGATTTGTACAGCTGAGATTGAGGGGGGTTTTATTCAAAAATACTGTAAATGATCAAGGAATATGGAAGCAAGATTTTCCCCACCATTTCCTAGTACTACTGACAGGTCAGAATGGTAATTTTGGAGAGTTGTTTATATTGTTCCCGTAACAAATTTGAGGTGATGCTGCCAATTATCTCTCTCTCGGTGAATAGAGGAACCAAGACCTGAATCACTTGTAGGAAATTAGGTCGGTGTGGTGTTGTATGTAGATGGTGGTTATCACGAAGGATACCAAGATCCCTGTTTTAGGAACTGAAGGAGTCAATGAAAAAAAAAAAAAAAATTCTTTTTTGGAAAGATGTTAGACCAAAGTTGCATTTAAAGAATGAAATTTTTGGGGGGGAAACAATTGTGTCAACAAATGTACTTCTACAGCATGCCAGGGAAGGAGCACTAAATCCCTTGTGTCTTGACTTTTGGAAGTTTTCTGACCTCAATATCCTCAAAAAGTAAAGAAAGCACAGTCTGAAGAGATCTGTGACAGCATGTGTGTGTGTAAAATTGTTTGAAACTTCTACACAGAAGGCAATTACCAGCTTTCCTATCAAAAGAGTGGTGTTGGAGCTGCCCTGGGGCTGCTGGTTGTTCATTAATGATCCCCACCCTCAAGGTGTGGGCAAGTTGAGAGGGAGGAAGCTGAGCACACCGGGCACTGAGAGCAGAATTCGAAATGATCTTTGCAACCACGAGAATATGAGCTGAAATGGAAGGGAGGGAAGTGCATGATCCTTCACGTAGGCAAGCTGAGTCAACTGCATAAATAAAGTATGAGGAGCAGCTGGCTGGGAAGCTGTTATACAGAAAAGGGTCAGGGGTTGTGCTGAACCACCAGCAAATACGTCTGAGTCATGAGTTAAAAATGTCACACTGCTGTGGTGAATCCAAATACCACACTGGGAGGCAGCAGGGCACTTGAGGGACTGTCTCCATTCTGCTCAACTTTGATGAAGATCTCTGGGCCTCAAGGCTAAAGGGTTATACTGAATTTGGGGCACTCGCTTAAAGAAAGATCCGGATCAGATGGAGACATTTTAACAGGAAGTTCCAAGAATTATTAGATTCCTAGAAACTGTTGTCTGAGAACAGAGATCAAATGGACATTGCATAGCCAAAATAAGAAAAGGAAGATGGAGGGAAGGCATATATTTTTTAAAACTACAAAATTTTCTGGAATGGAGGAAAATATGGCCCTCTTCCCCCTGCTCATGGGCTAAAACTCCTTGTCTGTAGTGGGCTATAGCTGCAATTTATTGGAAGATGCAGGAATACAAGGAGGGCTCTGAAAAGGGGAAGTGTTCAGGAGTTTATTGACTGTGTAAGTGAGGATTAGGATTTGTTTGGATTATCAGGAAAAGGGTAGCATAATGCCACTGGCAATCAAGTAAGAAGGTGGGATGGTTAATCTCCATCTATCCCAGGTGCACAAAAGCTCCAGGTAGAGTTCTGCTGATGTGTAGAATATGGGTATTGGCAATTTGGAATGTGACAGAGAGGAAAACGTGACAAGGAGCAACTTGTTAGGTTAAATTAACCTGGAAACCTAGAAAAATAAAGGGCAGATTATTTTCAGAGGAAGAAGAAACAGCTAAGGAAGGCATATTGCTACGTTGCAAACATGAAAGGTTTATGTGGAGACTTGCTTTGAAAATGTCCCTGTTTTAAAAGACAAGGAATTAATGTGCTGCTTTTGAAGTCTTAAGAGCTTGAAGAAAATTCAGGAGGGACTAAACCACTCTAGCAACTTTTACTTCCTATTAAAAAAGGTAGTCACTGCACAAGGCTATGTATGTTCCCACTTACTACAATTGCACCTCTGTTGTGCTTTGTAGATGTCCCCTGGGAGGAAGGCCAGTCCCAGTGGGCAGAAATAGAGGACCAGGCAAATGTCTTCTGACAGGTATAATCTTTAGTTTGTATCCCACTCAAAAATCATGATCTGTGTCTTGGCTTGTATTAGAGCAAATACCAAAGTCAGGAGGTGAAAACAAAGCCTTAGGTTACACTGTCAAAGCAAAACAGGAAAATATGAGGGATAAACAAAACCAAAAAACTCAAAAAGCAAAACCATATCTGGCTGATGCATCAGAACATTTCTGACTCTTTGGTTGACTGGAGAGAAGTTAAAAATAAAGCTTGTGAGGAGAGATGGAAGAGGGAACAGGGAATATACTTTCTATATCCATCATGGACTGTTTGGGATGGGTGACTAAGAGAATTTGGTCTGTGGCTGCAGCAAGGAGTTCTGTCTCATGAGATTTCTTCATTACCACCTTTCTTTTGTAAGGGGAAGGCACTCTTTTTTACTATTCTGCTATTGATTATCTAAGTATCAGTTTGGCAATGTGGCACTTATTCTGTGTCCCATGCTGCTGTTGTTTCCATGGCTCAGAGGAAAACCAAAAAATCACTGTCAAGCCAGGTAAGGATGGGTAAAAACATAAAAATAAAACATAGGGAGCCATTAGCCTGTGCTTTTTATGGAGACCAGATCTGACTCGCCCAGAATCTTCAGTCCTGAATAAATTTTAATTCAGCACTATAACCCCCTAGGTTTTGGGATGGGTGGTTCTTTCTTTACTTAGATTTTTAAAAATAGTGCTATTTTAAAGTGCCTGGACATTGCACATATCCATAAAGATTATGTTCTTGCTGAGATCAAGAAGGTCTCCTAAAATAATGGCTGAATTCTAAGCAAGTAAGACAGAGAAAGGAAAAGGTGGGAAAAAAGAGAAGTTGTCACTTTCTTGAGATGAAGATACCATTTGTCACAAAACTATAAAATTGTTTGGGTGGAAGGGACCATAATATCATTTATTTCCAAACCCTTCTGCCATTGGCAGGTGCTCTTTCCACTAGACCAGGTTGCTCAAAGCCCCATCCAATCTGTCCTTGAGCACTTCCAGAGATGGAGCATCCACAGCTTTTTTGGCCAACCTGTTCCAGTGCTCCACAGTAAAGAATTTCTTTCTAACAGCTGATCTAAACCTGCATGCTGGTGGGAAAATCCCTCCCCAGATTTCTTGTAGGCTTCCTTAAGGCACTGGAAGGCCACAATGAGTTCTTCCCTCCAGAGATGTTGAGCTGTTGACCATAGATTTGGGTGCAACCATCCAGCCAATTCCTTCTCCCCTGGGTGGTCCATTCATCAAACCCAGGCCTCCACAGTTTACAGACAAACGTGTCATGTGGGACACACTGTCAAATGTTTTGCACAATTCCAGGTAAATGATGTCTCTTGCTCCTCATTTATCTGCCAATGCTTTTTTTAGGCCACTAAATTTAAGCCACTAAATTTAGCAGGTGTGAAACCACATCGGCAGTTACCAGTAACATCCTTATTTTCCATGTGCCTTAGCACAGCTTCCAGAGGGATCTCAGCCCATCGTCAATCTTCTCACACCGAGGAAGGGCTATGTGAAAAGTGGTAGCTCTTCAGCTCTTTCATTATCTCTTTAGCCATGTGTCTTCAGAGAAACTTCAGTGTTTTCCTGACCCAAAGAGAGCAGTGAGATAACCTCACTCCTTATTAGCTCTGACAGAGGTACCTTGTCTCCACAGACCCCACGGTTGCCTCTTCTTTTAGCGTTGTACATCACAGAGTCCTTGCATGAGCATCTCAAGGATATGCAGCAGCAAGCTTTCAGCTGTGTCCTTTCAGGCTTTTCAATCTTTCATCTCTCTCCCCACAACCTTTGGAGAGATGATGTATTATCCAATTCCTCGCATTAAGAATTTACCATTCCTTGGGACGCCATGCTGGCAATCCATCCCCTGTGGTGCTTAAAAAAGACAGCGCTATTTCATGGCTTTAGTCACTGTAAGAGTAACCTAGTTTCACACAATTTCAAATTGGAGTGAGCTTTAAAAATTATTTGAACTCACCCCCTGACCTGAATATTCACATTCTTGTCACATTAATCCATTTTGATATAATGATGTCATAACAGATTTGGGGAAGACTCAGGCAAGAGTCTTTTCAACTTAAGTAAGTCTGGAGAATTCTTTCTTCATAAGATCCAAAACACATTGTCACACAGTGCAGGAGCTGGGCAATGCAGCTCTGTGTGCTTAAAACAAAAGGTTTAGCATTGAAAAAGCACTGGACACAGTGGAAAAGATGAGCTTTAGAAACAGCCTATGCCACCCACTGAAGACAAGAAAAGGGTATTCAAGTCTCTATTATTGTGACAATAGTGTCTCTAGTGATAAAATCCAGATTATTTTTCCACTTTTTCAACCAAAAATCCTAAGAAATAGAATGTGTCATGGAGGTGAAACAAAATAATGGAGTGCGATTAAAGGATAAATATAGTAACCTAATCTTGGCCTTTTTTTTTTTAACCAATATCCTGCCATTTAATTACTCAATGTCAGTGTTCTTCACTGCCATACTAGTAATTTTGTTTTCTTTTGGGGTATTGTACTTTTTGTGGCTTATTGTAGACTGCGTTCTGCCATCCATGTCACTACTGTATAACTCACATTCTGCCCTCCCAGTTACAGCAGGAATATAAAGGGAGTGAGAGACTAATCAGAGAGAGCACAAAAGGAGACAGAATGTGTCCCTGAATGCTTAAACTCATCAAGAGAAGGCCTGCTGCCTTTTCTATTTTGAATGCACAGTTGGTGCCCGATATCAAATACTTTTCCTTTGGTAGTGAGGTCTGTGGTTGCCTGCACAGAAAGCATTATGATCCAAGCACTAATTCCTATTCCCTATTCTATTCCTCTAAAAAGTTGTCAGTGCTTGCATGCACCCATTGAAGTGGTTTAATCCGACTGCCTTTCTGACACCTGAATGAAAACCAGACTCCCTGCATGGCTTAAGGGGCTGAGCAGATGTTTCCAGGAAGCAGAAATGAAAACAGGAATATTCAGGTCAATGGCATTGCAGAGACAGTGGCAAGGGCCATGAAAGACATGAGATGTAGCAGCAAATTAAAGGTCTCTGGCAGGCCTACCAAATATATATATATAAATATAAATAAAGTAGTGAGCAAGGGTGTTTCCATATGTTACATATAACTCTATAAATATTTGCACATGCAAAAGGAGGAGCACACTTCCTCTTGGACACAGCTACAGAAACACCAATGGACCACAAAAAGGTAACTCCACCAGAGACCAGAAAAAAGGATATATCTTAGGCATTTTTGCAATGCTCTGAAAATTAGCAGGATCAGGCACAGGGAAGCCAGAAAAAGCCCAATAAAGGAAGAAGTTAAGGTAGAGATAAAACATTTGATTGTTTTTCCAAGAAAAAAAAAAGATTGGAAACACTTTCCAAAAGATGGTATTCACTTTATGAACAAAGGTATTGGGATAGATTTTGAAAATAACATTTTCATTTAAAGGCCTAGCAATAAAGGAAGAGAATATTAGAGCCATTAGTTATGCACTTAACATCAGTGGTAGAATTTCAGCTGTCATAAAGCCACAACATGAGAAAATGAAGATCATGGCAACAAACCCACAGATCTAGGTAATTAAAATAAAACAGGCTGTATCAAGACATGCTTCACAAACAGCAATGACAATTCAGTCTGCGGTCCCAGCTTTTAAGAATAATTCTCATAAACCAAACAAAGAAAATGTAAAAATGCAGAAAGGTGCAGTCCCATGTAGAAATGCAATTTTGCCAGCTTCAAATGTCTCCCACCTGACTGTACTTTCACAGGGGTAAAGGAGCAGCTGTAATATCAGTGTACTTGATATGTGCCTTCTGCTCTGTTGTCTTCTCATGTTATGTGCCAAGGACAAAGCATCCCCTTTTGTGAGATAGTTGTGTTCCTGTGTACAGAGAGAGGTCTTTTTTTATGCTTCATGCAAAAAATCATAATTTCCAGGAATAGCTCAAAAGCCCTTCCTGTGGTTTCTGGGAAGAAAGGTTTTATCTTCTTCACCCTGATCAGATATCTTCTTGCATCCTTCCCTTAGCTCCTATTCACACAAATAACTGGGTAGAAATGAGGCTCTCCTGCCTTCCTCAGGCCATTTTCAATCTCCAGGGCAATATGTGAGCCACAGTCAGCACGTCTGGAGTGATTTAGTGACATCCTCTCTTCTGTTCCCCCACGATAACCTGGGCCCCCTTGAGAAGTTTTCTTCTTTTCTGCACTCTTGGCCTTCCTGTGGGATGGCTCTGATGTGACAGACTCCTGAGGTACATTCTATGAAATGCTTTCCCTCTTCAAATAATTTCTCAGAAAATGCTGTGTAGGACTTGTTTCCTTTCCACAGAAATCTAAAAATTTGTGTCTTCTCTACCAGTTTGGGCTGGCAGGGGAATAAGTCCCTGATTTTCTGGCAGGGTCACCAAGAGCCAGAGGCTCTACTGCCCACAGGCTGCTTATGGAAAAGGCTTTTGCTGCCCTGAGTGGGAAAGAAGGGTAAGGGACAAAAAAAAAAAAAGGTTGAATTCTTATGTGTTGGATAGTATCACTGCAGATTATTGCAGGCTAAAATCAGCTAAAGCTGTAATCTCACCAATTTTTGGTGACAGACATACATGTCCATCATCCTTCTCTATTTCAAATGGATGGCAGTGAAAAATCAGGAAAGCTGTGGCATTCCCTGTATCCCCAAAGGATGCTGTACAAACACTGTGTTGTCCTCAGGGAGGTCACAAATGGACACATTTCTTCTTTCCTGTTTGCTGTGGAGTGCTTGCACCACTCCCTCCTCTAATGCTTGCCTTCAGTGAAATACTTAGATTTATTAAGAAACTTATTAGCAGATTGTAGGTGATCAAGATCTTAATATCTTCTCTCCCAAACTCTTAATACCATTTGTTTATATGGCAATTAATGGCAATATTTTAGCCATCACACTGTAAAAAGGCAGGCAATTCAATACCAGATATACTGGTGAGATCTTGTAGGGCCTCTCTGATTTGATCAGACTCGGGGTAAATTTTCATAAATGCCCTTCTATCTGGATGTTGAAAATTAATAAGCAAATTTTCTAATTTTAGTGTACTTTTAACCTCTGTTGCTAATAGTCACCTCAGCTTAGGGAGATGATTCACTACACTGTACATAGCAATCAGAAACATTAACTTTGCTAATATCAGTCTGACTCAAGAGACATTAAAACACTCTTTCAGCAAGCTAAAAATACATTAAATTTGATCTGTTCGTGTTCTCAAATCTTTGAATCTTTGTGGTACTACTCAGATATCTCTTCTGTGGGCCCAAAAATGAGAGAAGCAAAGAACAGAAATTGTCCTTGATATTGCAATTCCAGAAATGTGGAGAGCTTGGGTGAGAAAATAAAGATCCTCCCTTGCATCCTCTGAAAATGACTTATGTTTCTAAGGATGTAAAGATGGTGTTCTACACCCCTTTTGACCAGCCAGCACAGAGATTCAGTGAAATGTTCCTACTTGAGGCAGGTGCTTACACAACTGAATAAAATTAACAGCTTCCCTGTTTATGTAGCCATAGGGGGGTAAAAAGAATCTCATTAAGATATGGGTCCTGTCTCAGACTGCACTACATCTCAGGAATCTTTTCCTTCTGACTTTGTACAGAAAAAGGGAAGTACTGGCCTTGCTTAAAGTGCATGGAGAGGTACCAAGGTGACACACTTTGCTGCATCATGATCAAAGGAATGGAAGGAGCAATTCACACACCAATGCTGTAATAATGGTGTCATAAGGCAGTAATGGTTTGTGTTGAAGAGAAAGGAAACAAATGAAAATGCTTCTTAACTGGTAAATGTGAACTTAGTTGAACTCTTAAAAGTAGAAAAAAACATAAATTATGTTTCAGGCCTTTTTATTTTTTCCTTTTTTTTTTAATCCTTTTGAAAGGAAACCATGTACCAGTTATAATCCTTTAAGATAGCAAAATTCTTTAAAATAAATTGTCAGGAGAGATCAAAGAATGAGACAGGGATGTAGGAAAGGCTATGTCATATCCAATAAATAATGAGTGTTTCTTTAGCATGTTGCCAAAGGCAGCCAGGATCTGGTCTCTTACATGGAGCACTGGAAGGCTTGGTGTACATGTTAGGTAAACAGGCTTGAAGAAAAGAAATGAGGAGGGAAAAGTACAACCAAGGTAAATTTTAGCATCTTCTTTCATTTATAGATAATTTTTTCATAATCTATTATTTGATTGGCTGCTGGGGCTGCTCAGACCTTACAGCAGATATTAACATGGATGGGAGAAATGCCACAGATGGGGAAGGAAGGAGCTGAGAGCAGTGGCTGCACAAAGATGACTCATCCATAAACAAGGCACAGGTAGCAGGGAAAACTGCTTGGCTGTACTGCTCAAATTAAAAAAAAAAAAAAAAAAACAAACCAAAAAAACCCCACATAAAAATATCAGGAGCAATCTCATCAGACCTCTGATTTTTTTCTTGCAGCTCAGAATTTTCTGGAGTTTTACAGTTTTTTTTCTTCATCATATTATTTTCAGGTATCCCACATTTCGCAGACCAGCTGCTTTTCTGTGTGTTACATCTGACAGTGCAGAGCTCTTGTGTAACAATGGGCGACCTGGTCTTTACCTCTTCAAAAACAGAAACATGGTCTGAAATACAAAATTTTCACACACCATCCCCACCACATCCTCTCCCTTGCAAAAGGGCTCATCAAGTGGCAGCCTTGGAAGACCCTGTGGGCTGAAAGCAGACAGGATCACAGTACTAAGCTGGAAAAGACCTTTGAGATCATCAAGCCCATTACATCCTTGCAAATTTTTCTCTCTTTCCCCCTCACACATCAGCTTGTGTCTGCTGTACTTGCCAGGCACCCTAAGGAGACCCTTTGGAGGCTGCTGGTGGGCTACAGCATCACCTCTGTGCTTTGTGCACAGCTGAGAGCTGGTAGAAATCTCCGTTAGTGCTGTCCCTAAAAGGCAAAGCTTAATGTCACCACTGGATGTCCTTCTGGCTGCCAAGATAAAACTGCTGATGTTAAGCCCAGCTTAAGCAGGGCAATATGAGGAGTGTATACCACAAGGCATTTAGTGCAGAAAGATAAACATGATTTCAATGACTGAATGCTCTGCTAAATACAGCTCTGCACCAGAACCAAGACTTATCTAAAGCTTGACCTTTAATATTTCTGTATGCTCACCTATCACAGGATTAGAGTTGATTTGGGATGGGCACCCACAGTTTCTGTGGTTGATGTGTTTCAGGAGTGGGGTGGGTCATTGCAGAGCAGAACAAGTCAGGAATTGTGATCTGTGTGCTTGTGGCAGGCTGCAGGGCTGGCAGGCTGCTGGGTGGGTGGGTGGCTGAAGAGCCTGGCAAATATAAATCGTGAGGTGGGAGTGAATGTTCCCATCTGATGATAGACACATCTAAGTGGGGACTTTAATTAGCTAAAAATATTAGTTCTTTTAGCACAATAAAAAAAAGTCTGTGAGCTGGTAAAAGAGAAAAGAGGAGCATTAACGGAACATACTCCTATGAGTCAGTGGCAATATCCAGCTAGGTAGAGAGGATTGGTTTTGGTTTGGTTATTTTTTCCTTGATGAGATATCAGAAAACCTTTCCTCATCTGATTTCCTTGGAAAAAGCAGATCTTCCCACGGTGGGAAAACAGATCTTTTATATATATATATTGTTAAAGTTAGGAAAAAATAAAAAAATGAATGGATACATCAATATAGTTATATTTGGCTAAACAGTTCCATTTCAGAAGATGTATTTTGCTTAGAGTCTCATAATTTAGTGCTGATTTTCCAGGCAAGCATGAGTGTATGTTCCATCTCAGTGTTGCTTCCACTTATTTCTGAAATTGTTGCTCAGTTCAGCCAAGAATTAGATGGATTAGAGGATCTCAAAGATGAAAGTCCTATTTTGTGAAAACTCATTCAGGAGAAAAACTGGAGTCATCACTTCTGTGGAGGAGAATTCACAGCACAGGGTCAATAGTTGATTGGCCTGGTGGCCTCTTCTCAAACTAAATCCAGGGCTTAGGAGAAGTGCTGAGGCTGACTCTGCAGAGGAGGAAAATAATAAGGCCCTGTTGACACAGGGAATAGGGGTTCAGGTCATATGCAGAATTAGGAGTATGCTGGTAGCAGAGGGATATTGAAACCTGTCTCCAGAAATATCTGCTCATCATGGAGTTAGTTGTGACTTCCCTTTCTTTTCAGCCCAGATGGTAAAGCCACTTCCCACATGGAGATAAAATTATATTTCTGTTTCTTTTTAAATTTTTTTTAAACGATGTTAGTCCTACTTTACTGTGGATTCTGTGGTGGTGAATTGAGGTCTGCACTCCAGAACAATCCCTTCAATTCCCTCTGGAGTTATTTCTATCTCCAATGTTTGTGCACCACACTGTGGTAGTGTCATACAAACAATACAACACTAAGCCTGTGAAGGAGTCACAGTAGGAGATGACTAATTTAAAGCATGAAGTTTTGTAATAAATTTATTTCCTATCCACCAAAGACAAGTTCCCTTTTAATATCCCCTCTGTGTCAATTTTCTGATATTGGACTGGACTTTTCTGATATTAGCTCTTTCTTAAGTGGACAGAGGGATTTCTTTGGTGCATTTCATTCATGTCTTGAGTGCCTGGAAGCAGAGAAAGTGAATCTCCTGAAGGCAGGTGAGTGCAAGGTGGTGGCAGGTTTATTTTTCCTCTCACCTGCTCTGCTCCATGAACTGCTCTCACATCTCTGTAGCTGCTGCTGAGCCCTGGCCCAGGGCTGGACCTGCTCTGCCAGAGCCTTGCAGGCACAGCTTGATGAGATGCTCCTTCAGCCATCAAGTGCAGAGAGAAGCAGGGAGAGGAGCTTTAAAAAGCAAACAAAGCAAGCAAACCCAGGGCTGGCTGCACCTGTGTACAAAAGAGAATGGCAAGAATTTCCCTGCCCTATTAGACTACTGGTCCTGTGTCCAGGCTCAAATCCCAGCCAAGGCCAGATGCTCCAAAGTGTGGGACAAGGCACAGGGCAGCAGGCAGCCATGCTGGCAGGAGGTGTCACTATTAATATTCACTTGTTTCATTTTTTTTCTAATTCTCCTCTTGGAGGCTTAACTCAATGATTTAATTTCAGCACATTCTTTTTCTCCTCAAAAAAAAGGGTTTGATTCTCCCACTGTAATGCAAGTTTCCCAGGCATCTTTGCTAAGCAGCTGAAGGATTCACTGTGTTCTCTTAATGGTGGTTTAATTCTGTAGGTATTGATAGCTGGGGGAATTTATCTGCAGTTAAATCTGCTCTTTGGCTGTGTGTAGTAACTTCTCAGGCAGGTCATGTACTCCATTCCACTGCTATCTCCTGTTCCTCTGTATATTTTTCTGCATTTTGCATTATCATTTGTTAAATACATTCCAACCTGCGATTTATCTTAGTCAGCAGTTTTAGGACCTTTGTGTCTCTCTGCACACCTAGGGAATTTAGAAATAAATCACTGCTCTTACTGGTTGTTTTTAATGCAAAAAATGTTTTAGAGAAAGTCAAGAGGGGCTTGGTCAATATTGTCTGGACTCTCCTGTGCAATAAAACATTTTCCATATGCTTTCCCAAGTGATAGGAGAACCCTGATTCAATTCAATTTTCTGTACTTGCTATTTTTAATTTTTAATATGTAGGTTTTTCATTGAATTCAAGCTCTGCTAGTTAAATTTCATGTATTGGAGATAATGCAGGCACTAGTCAAAATTATTTTTCTGCTACTTATGCATTGATTTCTGTTGGCAGGTTTTACATAAAAAAGAATCTTTCTGCAATATTTGGTAGGTGAGATAATGCAGAATAAGCCAAGAAAACAAGAAACAGCACAGCTTTGTTGGGCAGGGTTTCTTAGATATTTAAAGACAGAACCTGTTTTTAATAAGATGTTTCCTAAACTACATCCCTTTGCAGAGGTGGAAACTGCATTAACGCAAGACAAACATGCCTCTTCTTAAAAACCTGTCAAAAAATAGGTTCTTTGAAATGAGGAGGAGGATTTGCATGAATATTGAGGTCTCCCTCCTGCACCATTGAAACAAGAGAAAGACTTTGTGCATCTGAGTCTGATTTTATGGTGCTGTTGGGGTGGTGTGGTGCTCCCAGTGCAGTGAATTACCCTTGCTAGCCTTTCCTGACTCCTCTAATTATTACTGGAGGGTCTGAATGGGCTCCTTTGGTGCTTGGAGTGAGAGTTCCTGCCTCTGTGCTCCTCCTAGTCAGCGCCAGAGCACTTGGCACTGTTAGGGCTGTGATGTATCCATGGCTATTGTTATAAATGATTAAGAGCCAATTCAAACAAAAAGAATTTATTCAACAATTTTACTAAAATTGAATTGTAAGGCCACATAAAAACTGACATAAAAACTGACAACATTGATTGTATGTTGGGTGGACAGGCTGGCAGCATCAATGGTGCTCTCTGACCTTGCCCACAAATGCTGGGTTTCTGATGTACAGCTTTATATAGTTTTTTTTTGTCCTGAGGCTACAATTACTGAGAAAGTCTGAATATTCATGTATTTCTTGTATTCCTGGACTTGGTTTGAAAGGATTTCCTGTAAATCCCAAAAGTTTCCTGGACTACTTCTTTGGGGTGCAGATGAAAATCTGAATTATTCATGTGGTCCTGAACTTTGGTTTCCTATGAGTCCAGAGGATCTTCCTGAGTTTTCTCAGGGTGCAGGTGTAGTTTGTCCTTCAAGATTGATATCAGGCTCTTAAGTGGATGTAAAGTAGACATTTCTCCTAGATGTATGGGCCATCTCCAACCAGGCCTTGCTGTTTCTGTTGCAAATAAGAAACTCCATAGTTGCAAAATGGTCCGGGAACTTCGGAGATGTCCCTGGTCGTTTTTTAAATAGTCCACGCTTTTTAATACAACAATTTTATACGCAAATTTATATTTTATATCTATTACAGCCACGATATCCCTTGGCCGCTGTGCAGGGTTGGTGGAGCATCTCTCCTCACCATACACATCCCAGAGGATGGAGTCTGTAGGAGCAGAGGCTGTGTGCCCATCACTTTGTCTGCTGCTCTCAGCAGGGCTGGGAGTCACCGAGCGCTCGGGTAATAATAACCCATGATAAATGATCACGGAGTAAAGAGAATTGTGGTGAGGATTGGGTGGAATTGATTCAATTGTCACAACTTGTTTCAACAACAAAAGCAGGGCTTTTAACAGAGCTGTGGCTACAATGCTCCATTATCACAATCAACTTTCTGTCAAGAGCTAAGAAAGGCTGGGAGCTCATGGGAGACCCCTCTTGATAAAGAAGTAACATTCACTTTTTGTTTGTGAGATTGGTCTACAGGTTTAACAAATTATAAATAATTGCTGAAATTAAAAATGATTGAATAATGCATTCAAGGGACAGTTTTCTTATTAGCAAACTGGTCTGGTGTACATTCAGAGGAATTTTCTGCCGTGTTATTTAGCAGCAGGTATCAGAAATATTCATTTCCTCACAGTAAGATGCATCTAACAGTTTCCTTAATTTGGAGACAATTAAGACTGGGATGTGGAGGGACTGTTGCAGTGGAGTGACTCATGCCATACTTATTAGGGAACAATAAGATTACCTTCTGAAGCAAAACTAAATCTCCAAACTACTTATTTTTAAATAACTCCAGACTATATATGAACAGGGATAATCGGATTCGAGAGATTTTTCTGTTACTGAACCAACAAAAAGCTGACACATCTATTTGCTGTGCCTGAACAAAGTGAAGGAAAAACACAACAGTCTAGAGAAAATGACTTAAGCTTATAAATACAATTGATCTTTGCACGTGTGTGTTAATACTTTTGGGGTGTTTTTTTGAAGTTCTGCAAGCATTGGTAGATGAAGTTATTTCAGCTGAGGCAGAAAGCAGAACTTTGCAACTTGTTTTCCTTATCACTTCATCAAAAAATACAGTCCTGATATGTACAAGAAAATTCTGAAAGAAGGCAGCTGTTACCCTGCCAATGTGCCTACCCTTTACCTATTTGTTATGGGGCAATGCTGCTATAAATGTGGATTTATAATTCACTGCTACCTCTGCCTTCAGCTGGATGGACATCCTCTCCTCCAGCTTGTTTCCTCTTCAGACAGACACAAGACTTTCCAATGATCATCTTTCTGCCCTATCAATCTAAAAGTCCTCATTATCTAGATACTTTGCTAGAAAGTCCATTTGCTCAGAAATCTGTCAAGAGATGTTTCTTGGGGTTTATAGATTTATTGGTGTAAAGCAAATTTCGAGTAAAGTTGTTCATATGGGCTTCCAGGATAATTTTACTAATGAAACTTCTCCATGACACAAACAGATTTTGGACAGAATTAAGGAGTCACTGAAATAGGAGATGCCAACAAAAATAGGGTTGAAAATTAGTTTGGGACTGTCCTGTCCCACAGTGATGGCAAAGGCAAAGCCTTTGTGGCTATTTTTGTCCTTAGTTGAACTTTGACTGTAGTAAGAGAGTAGAAAGAAAGAAGAGGTGAGGTCTGGACAGAGGAAGAGCTTTATAGAAATGTGAGGTCAGAGTGTATGAACTGGACAGGTGAGAGGGAGAGCAAGGGAAAAGGGTTCTGATCTTGCTGTAGCTACAGCAAGAAAGGAAGATGAGCCTGTCCTGGAGGCAGGGAGGGAAGAGGAGCAGGGAAAGTGGGATGAGGAGTTGCAGCCTTTGCAGAATGGAGAGCAGGCTTAGCAGTAGGAACAGCGATGGATGATCAGCTGTACAACCCAGAGACAGAGAGAGCTGCTGGGCAGAGGAGGCTGTGCAGAGATAGCTACAGGGGAAGGAAGATGGAGAGATAATTACAGAGAAGTAAATCAAAAAGCATGTCTGTATAAAGAATTTAAGTAGGAATTCAGTGAAGAATAAGATTTTTTTAATACATTTCCAGATTTATTTCAGATCAGATAGAATTGCTTTAGATATTTGCTTTATTTTAAGGATGAGCCAGGAAGTTCCTTGCAACGTCCTTCTGAGGGAGGAGTGTTGTGACGTTTGCTGGGAAGTACAAATTTAGAAGATTGTTTGCCTGTTTACAGTCAAGGTCTCAAGGGAATCTGAAAGGTTTTAGATCATCAATACAGTAGCCAGAAGTATGTTTGAATTCTCTCACCTTCAAGCATCATTTTTTGCAGATGTAATGGTTGGACGTTGAACAGGTTTTGAAAGTGTGTCCTACAACAGTCACACCATTTAAAAATCAGCTTCTCACAAAACAATCTCCTTCTCTTTTCCTGAAATTTTCTTCTTTTTTTTTCTTCATATTTATTAAAATAGAAGAACCTAAGGAAATAGTATCCATTTTGCCCAGTGACTTTAGGTGATAACATTATCATTAGAGAGAGCATTAACATTATCATTAGAGATTATTGGTACGTACCCAAAACTAGCAGAATATGGGATGGACACCTGGCAAATAGTAAATTCAGTGTGGTCTCACAAAAGTCATCTGAACTGATAAGCTCTGAACACCACAACTGGATTTATTAGAATTGGGGATGCTTTGAAATCACAGGAGAGAGTTGTTCACTGCTTTTAAAAACTGTATCAGCAAAAGAGCTTTATAGAACAACAACAAAAAGCAATGAGTTGCAGGAGCTTTGGAATAACTTCACTTAAGATTCCTTTTCATTTGTCTAGCTGTGCTGATCACTGTGATCCTAAATGTAGAAGATTTTAGGAAAAGCAATTTTCTTATCCAATTTCTCAGGGGAAAGAAAGAAGCACAAGAAAAATACTAACATTCAAAAACTGAAAACGTAGGGAGCTCATGACTCTGTTTGCAACCAGCTGTGAGCCATTACTCACATGAGTAGTCTCACTGATTGCAGAGGCTCTATTTGTGGATGCTGGAGCTTACACCTGGGAGCAAAGGCACAGGAATCAGGCACCAGTTTGGGGAGGCAGGCTGGAGCAGGGAAAGGCTGTTCTGACTGTGTTGGAGGATGTGCTCCTACAGTCTCAGGCTCTGGTGGCACCAGCTGCCACAAGGTTTGAGGGCAGATTGTGCTTTACTACCCCGAAGCCTCTGCTCTGCACCTCCTCACTGGCCCAGAGGCAACAGGAGCAGTATGCAAGGGATTGTGAGAGGCTTTATATGGGTCTTGAGTAAGAACAACAGAACAGAAGGGAGAACAACTGAAAATGAAGGTGAAATTCCCAAGCTGGTCTTTCCTCTCCCCTTCAGTTATCTGTTTTTTTCCACCAACAACCCTCTGTCCCTTTGCTGCTCTGTTCACTCTTCTCCAACCAGACTCTCCTCTCCCTTTTCACCTCACCTGCAAATCCCACTCCTTTATCCAATAACACTACAACTCTCTCTCTCACTCACCTGTAGTCCCTTCTGCCACATGGAGGGACTCAAATTTTATTACATTCCTGTTGCCACAGAAATATAATTTTCTATCTCCTCTTGCCCTTCCTGGCCCCCCAAGCACTGTCCTTCACCACGACACGAGCACCTGTCAGCAGGTGACTCCTTCAAACCCGGCCTGTCACTTCTGCTGCTGAATTGAATTTGCCTGAAGGGTCTTTGGAAGGACAAAACTGAATTTGTAGCTGGGAAGCCTTGGGCTTTCCCGTCTACAAAAGAAACTGAGGGAAAGAATCAGATTTGAAATCCAGGTTTTAGCGATCCATATGCAGGATAAGTTTTACGGAAATGTCTTAAGTGGGGTATGGAATAAAACTGGGAGATCTCTCAAATGATAAGGCATGATGTGTTAAATCCCCTTGCTAAAATCTACTTGGCTATTCTAATTACAGAGATGTCTCATCAGGACACTGACATACGATACAGAACCTACTCCTCAATTTTATTTTTATTGTAGAAGAAATTTATCCTGAGTTCACTGGAGAAGAAATATGACAGATGAAAAGGAATAAAAATGCCTTTTACCCTTGTTTTATATCTTCCCTTAGATTTAGGGCTTGGGTATGCAGAGTATAGTGAGCAGCTACCTGAGTGCCAGCTGTCTCATGGCTGTGGAAAACTGGAAGTATAACTGGCCTAAGGTCATTCTCTTTGACTTTCCTTGTATTCACATGGCTACCCTCAATATTTCTTAAACAGCATTTTTTTTGCCCAATACAGAATACAACAGAAAAGATCAAAAAGAAGTATACAACCAAACACAGCTGGAAGTTTTGGCCAGCTTCAAAGTGTCCCTGGGAAACCAATATCCTGTTCTGAGAAAATACCTTCATTCAATACAATATTTACCCAAATACTTAATTCTATGATAAAAGAAATAATTTCATTGATGAGACACCAAGATCATCATCAATTAATTCCAATTGACTTTTTTCTTTTGTCTTTAAATGCTCAAAGTATATCTGCAGGGAATATGGACATTTTAAGATAGCTGTCACTTCATGTAAATCATATGATTTTTAAAATATTTTTTATATCATCTGGATTGTTCTTTTTTGTTCCTGGAGTTTATTTCTCCATCTACAAAGGTAGAGATGATCCATGATTCTGTTCTCTTATCTAATGGCTATTTTGGCATTCGAATCACTTGAGCTCAGTGCTCTGTCCCAGCTGTAGAAATTTTCTGTTCTTTCAGGTGAGTGAATAGAGTCACCAGGATATGTGCAGCTCTGTATTCATATTTGTTTTTGTAAGAGCAAGGTGCCTGGAGAGCCCTTCAGAAAGCACTGAATAGCTTATTGAAGGTCTAGATTATGAAAAGTGTGCCTCACAGAACCTAATCCTGATGAGGATTTAGCTCTGATCAAATGTGTTGCAATCAACAAAGAAATGTTTCTTCACTGTCTTGCCTTAGTGGCCAAATCCACTGTGTGTCAAAGCAAAATCTGGCTGTGAAAGCAAATCTGCATGAGGCCTTCTTACACAAAAGATGTCAGATCATGGCAGACATATTATTCCTTCTTTTATTTTTCCTTACTATCAGGCTAAAAAGAAACATTCCTCTCAGGCTCCCTCTATCACTTTTTCAGACCCAGTTCCCCAGTTATTTATTCAAAACAAACTGAACTATTTCCAGCACTGAAAGGGAGTGCCTCTGATCACTCCTGAATACCTGTCACTCACTGCTAGAGCACCTTCCTTGAAGCTAGAGAATATAGGTTCAAACAATCTCAAATGGCATTGCCCCTATTTCTGTTTACAAACTTGAAAATGTCTGCAGACCCACCAGGCTGTTCATCTGCTGAGCCCAGCAATCCCAGAATGTGTCAGATTTAATCTGTGTGGTATCCAGCATGTCTAAGACATGCTGAACTCAGAGCACATTTGCTCCAGGTTGATCCTGAATCTACAGTGGCATTTGTCTGGCACTTTGGGGCATCCAGATTTTTTGCTCAGATGTTCAAAATCCTCAGATTCTGCCAGATGGAATAATAATTTATCTGGAAAAAAAACAAAAACAAAAACAAAACAAAACAAAACAAAAAACAAAAACAAAAAAAAAANCTCCAGTAGTTTGACTTAAAAGGAAAATTATTCTGGGTGTGCCAAAAGCCTCACTTTGCATATGGAAGGAGTTAAATATGTGTAAGACTCTGACAGCCAGTGTGGTGGACTTTGGCAGAGAAATGCAGTCATTAAATACAGGGCAGCCACTACCACAGCCTTAACCCTGTGACAAACAGCAGATCTGGACACCTGTAATTCCAAGATGAGGGAATGAGTCTTAATCTCAGAGGCGGACCTCTCTGAAGCTCATTATAATGCACCTGCATGTCTTGGAAAAGCATAAATGTGTGTTTTGGGAGGCTTACGTGACTCCTTCAGCAAACTGAGGTTGGTGAAAACCATATATTTATGCCAATTTCTTCCAATGTTCTGCATGTAGCCCTCACCCTGGGCAAGGGATTGCAGTACACAGCAAAGAATCTGAAGTTTGGGAAATTCGGCCTGAGGCTGGAATTAGTGGTGTTACAGGTGGCTGAGTTGATTTTGTGCCTTTCATCCAAAAGGAAGTGAGCTCACTTTTCCCCCCTCCATACAGAACTTCGATACCTCCTAGATACTTTTGGTAGTAGTGTTTCACCTTTCACCATTCGGTGGGAGAGGACTCCGAGAGCAGCTCACTACATGTCTTGTGCAGCTCTGCTCTGAGCTTCAGTCTATGAACAGCAAGCAAAAATTACTTTTCTTCACTAAAGGACAATGAGGAGCTCAGTTATTCCAGTAACGGAGGTAAATATTGCAGACAAAAGTGGCTGGATTATTATCTAAGATAGATAAAATATTTCAGACAATGTGTTAGGATTCTGAAATGCAACATCTTTAAATTCTATATCGTGTGTTGATCACAGCTGAGAGCAAATGTATGTATTGGCTGAACTGGGTAGAGAAGGCAGAGTATTTTTACACAATTATTGCATGCAGTTGTGTACATCATGCAAATATGAGTAATCCTATATGTGCCCTCACATACCAGATGGGTTTTCATTTAAAAAGGGTTCTGTTTTTCAGATGTAAATAAGACTTTCTATTGTTTTAGATTCCCTATTCTTACTAAGAATAATGAATATGGTATTGGATATCATGCATTAAAATTTGTTATTTAAAATATGATACATGATACACCCAGTGAAACTTATCCTGATGAGGGAAAAAAATTACCAAGAGATGATAAAAACTGTAAGTCACACATGAATTACCTGGAGAATAAAACTTCCTTCTGTTGTTTATAACGTTGATAAAGATAGTGGTCCCACTGAAGATTTCATATTGCTAGCTCTAAAATAGAGCTGCTTGTATTAGCTTATGATAATATAAAAATGTTGGAAGGGGAGTTAATTCACTACTTCATAATGGTGAAGTTATTGAGCTATGATAATAATTTCTGTGGATTATATATTTATTCGTGGGGGAAAAGTGCTTTGGATGGTTCCTCATTGGGCTGAGAGGGATCTGGGTTTATTCATTCTGGCTGTTCTCCCAGAAATAGATGTTTGACCCAGAAGATATTCAGATCCAAGGTTTTTTTGGATAGAAGCCCTTTTCAAGCTGCAGACCTTGCTGGTGTCCTAGAGCTTGGTGAGAGGGAAGCTTTGACTGGTTGCACAAATTGTGCCACTTCTTGCCCTGGGTACAGGCTGTGTCCTGACAGCACATGGGGAGTACAGTCTGCCCAAGTCTACTCTGCAGAACAGATCTGCTCTTTGATTCTGAGCAACTACTTCTCCAATTCTTTGCCATTTTCCTTTTTTTTTTTTTTTTAACATTCATTCAATTTTTTTGTTATTTATGCGACATCGAGTACAAGAGCACTTGTGAAACGCCTTCGGCAGATTCCATCTCATGGGAGTCTTCAAGGCACCACTCTTACAGAGATAAGTTAATAATGACTTTAATAACCTCAGAGAACTCATGACAAGGTGCTGCAAATTTGTAACCAAAATATCTAACCCAAGGTACCTGCTTGATTGTGGTTTTGCTTACCACTGCAACAGGAAAGTGCTGTGCCGCTCAAACGTCCTTCAGTTTGAGGGCTCTCCTCATGTAAAAGACAGACAGAGCCATTACCATTCCACATAGCTCAAACAGCTCCTTTTCCTCTCAATTTTCTTGCTGAAATTACCTTTGAGACAACACTTTATCCCTCACTCCTATTAAATGTTTATATAGTGAGAGCTGTTTCTTAAGTGGGATGCAGTCTGCGGATTTGCAGGACTATTTTTTTCAGTTATTTATTTATTTATCTATTTAGTAAATATTTGGAGTCTCTCATTTTGTTTTTTTGTTAGGCAATATGCTATATGTGTGGGCTCTGGCTAGTTGAGGGCTGTGGGAGCAATTCTGATCTGAAACAGCCTTCTGGTAAACACAAAACCGAGTGCATACCAATTTCAGGACCTCTCTATCTCGAATTACCAAAACAAACAGATTTGAAATTGGAAATGTGTTTACCCTGGCCCTTCAGTCTGGCAGAGCAGCCTTGGCCTCATGGAATGGAAACTGTGCATTTGAAACATCATGGGCACTATGGAGGTTTGGAGACCAAATATAGAGAAGGCTGTGAGCATTCTGGATTGAAACACATAAGGAAGGGAGGAAAGAGCTGGCTGAATCCACAAGATAATGTGAGACACTTCTCTTGTCAGCCACAGAGCTCTTTGTTTCTCTATTCAAACAATCACTGTTACTTCAACAATCTGGAATGCCTTGAATTCTATATTCTACTCTATATACAATTCTATCCCTTGAACACTAATTATTTTTTAGAGGCATTGCAAACCTTGTAATGGGAACCATAGCATGGTTTTGTCTGTGCACTCTGTTTGTTGGCAATAAAATAAGTGTCAGGATTTGTTTTTAACTCTACTGTTATCAATCTTGGAACTTTTTGATAAAAAACTAATCTGCCATGCTTTATAATTTAAATTATTAAAATGTAAGTTAGAATTGCCAAGGTTGCAAATTAGGTGCACATGGGGGAAAAAATCATGACCACTGACTTTAATGGCTAAATAGTTTTATTAGATCTTCTGAAGAGATTATGGAAAATAGTAATAAAAATCTGAAATAGGTTACATTAAGAATTTTTGTGCATAGTTAAAACTCATGCTCTTGGCATAAATTTTAAATGTTGTGTGGTTGTCAGGGCTGACAACTATTTTACACCCATAATGGGCCAGAGCTGACTGAAAATAGTTTATCTTGATATTATCTATAGACCAAGTGTTTCAACATATTGTAGCTAAATTCAGTGTATTTATGGGGATCCTAAGAAGCAGGTAATTAATGCATTGCAATTTTATTTCCAACATCAACCAGCAATATGAGTCTGTGAGCCAACTACACAGATGGCATAGTGAGCTTTAACTCCATTTATTTCATTGTGATGTCCTTATTTAGTCCCTCAATTATTTCAGAATCAAACAATATTTTGGAATCAGATCTATAATTTCATCTTTTTTCCTTGATGACCCTGAACCATTCTACCCAGTGCTGTCCCACAGATTTGTATTCATAGTCTGGATTGCATTCAAGATGCAGCTGGGAGCTGGTCCTATTTTCCTGCAGATACATTTAGGGGCCGCAGAAAATTACAGCCCTCCCCAAATCTGTGTGTGTCTTATCAGGAAAAGTTACCTGATGGAGAAGCTCAGCCTGGAAAAGCAGGTGTAGCTGAAGATCCAGGAGACACAACTCTCAGCATTTTTGTGTTTGCTTTCAGTCTGGCTCCAGACTGATCCCATGGCCTGAACACCATGGCTGAAGCATGTAAGGAGAGTTCACAGTGCTTTAGTTTAGTTTGGTCCAGAAGGGACCAGTTTGTGCACACTGAGTCTGCTTTGGTATGCAGACCAAGGCACGGTGAATAGCAACTGCCAAAATTTAATTGCTGGCCTGAACCAAAATGCTATTGTAAGACATTCTGTAAAATATATTCAACATCACTCCGAGCCTGGAAAGCAGTTTGGACAATTTCACCTTTCAGCAGTCTGGTTTCAAATCAGAATCTACAGCCTGACGTCTATGTATGAGAGGTAATCCATGACACAGTCCTGGAATTCCTTCCAAAGTGCTCCCATTGTCTTCCCTCTTTTTTTGTTTTACCAAAGTCTAGCCATGCCTCCCTTTAGAAAAAGAAAGATGCACTGCTTTGAGGTTTTTCTTTTCCTTAATACTGTAAAAAAAGGACTAAGGTGTGAACATAATTTACTCCAAAAATCCAGTGTATTGAAAGAAAGAAAAGTAATGAATCTTCCAAAGACATGATAATGCTATGGAAGAAAAATTAGATAGAAGTGAAAGTAAGAACTATTCAGGGCTTCCTCACCTAAGATTTTACAGTATAGAGAAATCAATGGAGTACAGGATTTTTGTGTTTGTGATGATATCCAAGCTGCAATGACTGTGTAAGTCTGCTGAATTTGTAAGAAAAGCTTAGCCAGTCCTTGTCTTTGAATTAATTGCAGTGTTAATGAACAAGTCTTCACACATCTCTTACAAACACTTTAGCCTGATACAGTCCAAACCTCTGAAAGGCTTTACTTTGTTGCAGCCAATGAGCACTTTAATAAAATAATGCCTCATACTTCTTCATTGAACCAGTTATGAGAGCTTTGGTGACTTAAGGAGCACCAACCTGGTGAATGCAATGAACAGCTGAGTTTTTATCATGGAAATAGTGTCAAGTCCTTGACTTGGGGCTTTTAGGTGAATAATATCTGAAGAACTTTCAGTGGCAGCTCCAATATTCCTCCTTGCATGGTCTAGGGTGCATACACTGCCAAATCAAGCTTGCCATTTCCAGTAGTTGTCAAACTTCTAGGATATTTTTTCAACTCTTTGAAAAAACTCTGGGCAGTGCTGGTAGAAGAAAGAGAGCAAAGCCAGTTCTTCAATTGCAGTAAAGTTCCCATGCATAAAGCAAGCAAAACCCCTCAGCTCTATGGTAACAATAGATTTACAAATCTCATAACTTGTAAGGGAAAATTATTTATATACATTTTCTTGAAAATGAATTTGAGTTGATATCATTTGGCACCTTGTGAAATCATTTTCACCATTATATTATGTGAAAGCACAAGTCCCATGAAATGTTATCTGCTTTTTCTTGGTCACTGCAATGTACCTAATTCAGGTCATCTTCATCATATATTGCATTTTATTTTCTGATACATGATGCCTACAGGTATATCTTTGTGTGTACGTATCCTCTGCATTATATAGCTACATCCACACACTCGTGTGTGTAAAAGTATCTAAAGAGAGAGAGAGAGAATCTCTCTGTGTGTCTGTATACAGACATTCTGTGTACAGAATGGATGAACCTCAAATTAATGTTTCATGGTGTGGTGATTGTTCTTTCTGGCACGAGGGATGATCACATAACACATTTGCCAGGATGCCGTGGCATAATTTTCTTTGTGGGTTCTGTGAAATGTTTCCCTGTGTTAAACCTCTTTGTGAGTGTATTCTTACAAGCCAAACAGGATGACAAACACTGTAAACAAGACGTGACTTTCACATACTCTCTTAATTTTACTCATTGCTGTGACATCATCCTTTCTTTAAAAAAAATTTTGGTGATGTTTTGCTCTTTCTGTTCATGATTACAATATAGCCACTTCCAACAAAATTTGAAGTAACTTTTGGACTTATTTCATATACTTAGGAAGATGAGACCCTGGCTACATTCTTCCAAGGGCTTTTTTGCCTTTTATAATTTTCTGCAGCATCATCAGTCACAGATGAGGTGAACCTTGCACTCCGCAGTGCCAGGCCTGCAGGCAGCTGTTAGGGATTTCTGCTGCTGTGACTACGTGCAGAACTTTTCATCACTGGGTGTCTTCCCGACTGCAAATTGGTAACTTTTAGTTTCATTTCTCTGCTTGAATTCTACTGCTTTGCACGTTTGTTTCCTGGGAGTGCCTCGCTGGTTTATAATTCTGTCTTTGAGCCATGAGCTCTGTCACAGCTGAGCACATAGAGAATCCCTTGTGGTGTGTGAAACACAGAATGGTCACTCCTGCTTTAAACTTGGAGAGCTAAAATAAATCCTCTGTCACTTTGTGCCTCTCTTTAGTTTCTTTGCAGAGAAACAGCATTGAGAAGAAAACTGCAGACCATGACTGCAAACTACCACAAAACTGTAATAAAAACAAAATGAACTTAGGTACCTCAGGATTACATATGACCAAGCTGTAGTTCTCATATATTATCTTTATAATTCTACCTCCTAATGAGTTCTGTGACTTGCTTCTGGACCAAAATGTGGCTTATAAACATTAATGAACCTTTATTACTTTTCCCTTAAAAAGTTTGTGACCTGAGCCTTTGGGCTGGAGGAGTGTTGCTAAAACAGATGCTTTATAAAGAACTGTTAGTCTTGTGCAGCCAAAGGTTTGACAACCTAAAGGGTTACTGAGACCATTTTCTGGTATCATTTCACATTCCTTAGGCATCTCCTTCAGGGAAAAGGAAAGGTATGATACCCAGCCTAGTTTTCTCACGAACCTGTGAGACATTATGGAAAAAAATATTTATTTTATTACAGGTCAGAACAGGACATTTCATCTACGTGTTTTTTGAGAAATTATTTTTATGCTATTGCATCTCAAGGCTGGCAAATACATCAGTATACAAACATGAATGGTAGTTGACATAAAAATGCCTGAATTTGTGTTTCTTGGACAGGCTACCTAATCAGTTTAAGGAGTTATTTATTCAAACACTTATTCAGAAGCTGAAAAAATTTCAGGCTTGGAGATGCATTATCCTATGAATTGAATTTAAAACTGCAGCTGACTTCATACTGAGGCATAGTTCCTGGTTTAAAGAATGAGAGGCAGACCATACTTTTTCCTGACAATTTTGATTGGATTAATGTTTGATGCAAATAAAACTATTCTGTATCTTTGAACACAGACATTTTTCAGAAGGACAAAAAATGCACGCTGTTTAAATATTAGATATCCGTGTCAAATGTTCCTTTTGTACATATTCTCCCAGCATATTGGCATTACCCAGGTTTAACTTACTGCGTTTCCACTTGAGGAATCTGAAAACCATTATTTGCCGGCCTTGGGTTTTCTTAACATTGATAGTTTTGTCACGTCATTCATTACAACCTTCTGCTTCTCTTTGGGAAGCATTACTCCACTGGAAAGGAGCAATAGGATTTCATGACAGCAGCACGTTAGCCAAGACAGTCGATTACAATTGTAATTTCTCACAGATGTTTTAACCTGGTGGGTTTCAAGTGATATCCGAGTAAGTTTTAAGAGACTTCAGGGAATGGATGTGCATCCCCACCCTACACACTGTTGTCTCCCTGACAGCACAACGTATTGTCTGTGAGGAAGCACCATATGGCTTCAGCTCAGAGGAGACAGCACCACTGTGTACCAGATGAATTTCTCTAAAGCTGAGCAGCAAAACTATAATGTGCCTTGCTAAAAAGTGCATATGTGAGGAAAGCAAGAGTGTGATAAACACAGGTGACAGCCTGCCAGGCTTTTCTGGAAGCATCACCTGTCCTCTCGAGATGATGCATGATGAATTGATATTGGCTGTGCACGTTCTTCATCCTTCCTTAGTGCTGGGTGGTGTTTATGCTACTCGTGTTCTTGGGTTCTTTGGTAATACAATCAATAATGTTGTCAGTTCTGACCTCTAAAGACCTCCTCAGTAAATGACATTATTTTAGTCAGTTGACTCTAAATCTGTGGGAAATGCATGTATTATAGAGGAGGTTTCTTAAAAGTTGTGTGTTCCCACTGGGCTGTCAGAGCAGTTGACATATTGCCTCATGTTATGTGTAAAAGTTAGCACGCCACAAAACCCACTCCAACTCACATGAAATCCATTAACAACTGGCTTCAATGAGAAATCTCACAAAGAAACTAAAGGACAGGCATTTTTCCTGGGGTCATGGAGAGATTTGGGTTTTGCTAATGTTATTCAGTAAGTTGCTCATGCCTTGGTCTTTGCAAACTGGTGCCTTGCCACTTCTCACCAAAATATCCCAGTGTTTGATATTTTGCTGAAATATCTGTGGAAAATTTTGTCAAAGTGGGTTATGAGGTAATGCTTCTGCTGGGGAAGTGAAGTTTAAGGAAGAAAATGGGTTTCTTCTATGAGACAACTTTTCTTTTTAAAATGCAAATAACAAGGTCACTGGAGGCAATTTTAACACTTATTTCTTTTGAGCCTAGGTGGTGACACTTTTGCAGTGGCATGGGTGTCCAGGTGAGACATTCCTGCCTTTGCAAAAATAAGATTTTCTTGAGGTATTATTGAAAATATGCTATTTTTTTAACCCAGCTTTGGCTGTTGATTGATTTTGACTACTGATGTCTTTTTTCCCCCTCAGTTTTTAATGCACACTAGAAGTGATTGTGTTATTGTTGTTGGGTTTTCTTTTTTTTTTTTAATCCTATATCAACTGTGATTTTTCAACTGCTAGAGTAACATTTTCCAGTAGACTGAACTTAAAATTTTACAACTGGGGGTGAAAGCTGATCCAGTACCCAGGCTGTCAACTACCCAGTCCCAACACAACACACTGTCAAACAACTCTAATTTATGCAGCCTTTGTGAGGTGGAAAGATTTCACTCTGACACATCTGTTACCATCATTCTCCTTCACCACTGATATCACCTGTGAAAGCATAGTCCAAATCTTCATTGCTCCCACGTCCTGCACAGAACTGATATTAATTCCATTTTTGGAGCAGGGACAGATGGAGAAAAAATCCTGAAAGTAGTGAGACTGAGTGATTTCCCTTTCTTTGCTGGAGTATTTCTTGAGGAAATGGTGTCATTATCTAGCATGTTAAAGCAGAAGTATAACTTAAAGTTGTTAACAATAAGACACTGAAAATTAGAGTAGTGAAAACCTGACCTGTGTGTGAAACAGTTGTCTCCAGGTCTGGCCAAGTTCATCTGTTTTCTGCTGAACATCATAATATGGTCAAGAATCTTTTAAGCTTTCTTGTTCCCCTGCAGTCACTGAGGCAAAAGACCTCAGTGCTCCTCTGAACAGCTCAATCATAAGAAGGCTTAGGCAGTATGGGAAAAAAAAGCAGATGTGGTAACACAGAAGAAAGTGTTTTATGCCCTTAGTGAATGCTGGCTATCCACCTCAAATGCTGTGTAGTTTCATGCTACCTGTTAAAAAACAGCTGTAGAAAAAGCTGAGTTCATTGGGGAATAAACAAAAGTCACACAGAGTGAAGTAGAATTACAAGATAAAATTTAATAAAAAAACTATACATGTTTGGTTTTTTGGGTTTTTTTGGTTTTTTTAACTGCTGTAGTGACATAGGTTTTCATTGCCACAGGATAAACAAACAGAAAGATATTTATGTAGAAGCAAGTATAAAAAGATACAGGCATTTAGATGGCATATTATTTTCTGCTTATAGTAGCATAAATTCCTATGAAGACTCTCTGACTTCATGCTTCAAGAGATGAAAAAATTTATGCCTTTATTTAAAATACTTGATATACAGGAAACAGAAACAGACCATTGATTTGATCCATGACATGATCATTTTAATCTAGGCATTATTGTACTAATAATTCTAAAATATTTGAAGTGACTCATTCAGGTTAGATGGGTTTTGTTTTAATTGCACAGAATAATCTTAATAAGAATGGCTTAATCATCTTTTAATATCAAAAATGAAGTACAAATAATAATGCATTTCTTGTATAACAGTGAATCTTTGTGATACCAGAATGTATATTTTCATTTTCTTCTAGTTCTAGTAGTTCTCTATTAGTTGGAGGTCAGCATTAACAGACACTAAATTTGAAGTTGTGTCCTCAGTCTTGAAAAAAGCATTCAACAATATTTTCTTTTTTATAAAGATAAGGGCACAATTCAACAGGACCGATTGCCTCAGTAGTTAGAAGAAAAGAGCAGAACAGTCTGTCACAGTAATTCCCAGACAAACAACAGTGAGGAGCCAGAACTCTTCCTGTAGGAATATATTTTTATGGCCATCCTTTGTGAAATGTTTCATGCCCCAAGATAATACATCAGGCAAGCACAGTGACTGCTGCACTTTTTTGACATTTTTGGATTTATTTTGACTCATTTTGAAAGGTGTTATACAGTGCTCAGTTTTAATGTTTTGGGTTTTCATCACAGGGTTGGAGTTTTCTCATTTAGCTTTTCTTTTTTTAAGAATTTTCTTTTTCTTAAACAGCTTCTTTCAATTAATTTCCCAAAAGATAAACACTTTTATTGGATATCTGAAGTGATGCGATGTCTTCAGTATTAATGCATTGATTGCCATGACAATTGGAGAAATTGACCATGAGGTCTGTAAATTGAGAGACTCTATTAGTGCTACTCCTTTCCTTTGGCTTTTAGGCTCATGAAGATGAGTAAATTTCTCTACTGAGATCCAAATAACAATATCTGCCTGCACTCTTGAGAAGTAACAATCTCAGCAAGCAGCAGTGGCCATGTAGGCAGAGTTCCCCTGGTCTTCCAAGCTGACAGAATTTTCTACCTGATATTTGTTTATCCATACACTCATAGATGAATGAAATCCCTTTTAAATTATGCTTTCAAATTACTTTTCTTGAGTATTGAAGACACATAGAGGTTGTCTCATGCATTTACAACTAACATGTCTGGCAGTTATTACAAAAAAGACCTGTAATCAGCCCTATGAGACCAGATATTGCCTAGGTAAGTTGGTTCACTTGGAGTTATCACTGTGAGCAAAGTGCAATCATTTAAAGAGAGCTTAGATGGACTGACCAAATAATCTGCATAAAATAAATAACTGCACACATTTCTTTAGTCTATTTTCCCTTCCTGTTGCCCCTCTCCTTCCAGTTCCTTGAGTTTCATTCCTTTATTTCTTTGTTCCTTAACATTTATTCGTGGCTTTCTCCACCAGCCTCTCTTCTCCTTTGCTTCTCTCAGGTTTCTTCCAAGGACAGCCTTCCCATCTTTAACCATCATTTTTTCAAGGCACACTCTCTCAACATATACATCAAGAAACAGAAAAGAGTAATTTACCCCCACTCTCTCTGCAGGCAACATGAATTCCATTTTCACATTGTCATTTATGTTTGAAAACCCCTCAGGTTCTTCTCCACTCAGGTCTGCTTCCTTTTAGGATCCCCGGTAGAGCACAAGATTTCTGTTGAGGGCCAAGAGAGTATAGAGAAAATCAGAGCAGGGAGTCAGGCTGAGGTGGCAAACACCAGGAACCAACCAAAGCCACATAAATGGTCCCATTGAGAGGTTTGAGAGTTCCCTGCATCATGCCTGTGGCTACATTTCCAGATAATTCACTCTAGCACAGACATCCCATCTGGAATGGGAGCTTGTTCTCATCAGCATCTTTAACTTTTTTCACACCAAAAACCTTTCATGAGCAGTATATTTTTTGTGCTTCCTCATCCATGATGCAATAAAAAGCAGCTGGTAAACAGAGCTTGCTACATTGTCCAAAATGGTGCCCAATGACGCATTTTTAAACCACGAAGGATTAAAATATCTCATTTCTACACCACTGTCACAAACAGTACCACTATCTTTCTTTTTATATACATTTCTTCTTTTTATTCCTCTGCCTTATTTAGGTTTCCAGCCCTATTCAAGGTGGAAAACACTATTAACTGGGAAGCTGATGTGAACAGACATTTAGGTGGCATGACTATATAGGAGAAAAGAGCTGCAGCAGGTAGGAGAAGCAAAGTGTAATATAATGCTAAAAAATGTCTTTTGTTCAGGATGCCCACACAGTTTTAAACCCAATTAAATTGGTTTCATCTGACAATTTTATAGAAAAATCAACTGTAACTACCATTATGTTTTACAGTGTTCTTCAGTATTTTTTTTTTTACTTTTGTGGGGAGGGATTGCAATCTTCTGAAGATCAAAAAGTATTTCCGTTCTATCTTGTTCACTTTAAATACATTCCACTGTTCAGGCCTTTCACCAGCTCAGTAAAACGTTTCAGATTTGAACTCTATCACTCCACTGGCTGAACTTTGCAATTTAAAACTAATGTGCTGTTGCACCGTCTGCAGGCACTCCTAATGGACAACTTTAACATTGTTTGGATGCCAGGTAATTTGTTACAACCTGAATTTCCTCTTCTACTTAATGGCTGCAAGTTAAGTGTTTGCCATCAAAACCAGTGGTCTGTTGAACATTGATCCATGTGAGGACAGTGAACCTGTGTCTTTGCAAATTTGTAAGTCATCTAAGAGGCAAAGCAAAGCTGACCTCGTAATGTCAAATCTCATTTAGAGCTGGTGAATAGGTTGGAAAGAAGGTACTTGATATCTTTTGAGCAGTATTAAAGATACACTACTGTGCAGAAGAATGAAAGCCTCAGTAAATTAATGTAGGGAGTCTGGCCTTTCCAAATAATTTATAGTTGAGTTTTGTATTTTAGGAGGAATGGGATGCAGTTAATAAGTGTTGTGACTTCAGTAAACAGTCTCTGAGCACATAGGCTTGCAGATATGTGTTAGAGGCTGTAGCTTTGCCCTTCTGTGTGCACCATTTTATTTTAAATTGTCTTTCCTTAAACCTCATTAGTAATTGCACTTTCTAACTTCACTCAAAAGCCAGAACTCACATTGCTTTGCTAAAGCATCCATTTCAAGTTGAAATATATCTAACTGCATTTTACTAAAATATGAAGTTTTCCTTTAGTCTGTATTTTACCTAAATTCTTCTTATTAACTGGCTACAGGCCACAGCAGCACCTATGCACAGAGTCATGGGGCTGGGGCCGCACTCAGGACTAGTTTTTCCTTTCCCTTCCAAGTGTCTGTGTTGTCCTCACTCCATAAATTCACTCTCCTGGATGTCAGCTATGAAACTTTTGGGGCTTTCAGACTTGCACCTTTAAGATCTGACTCACACAGCTTCCAATTTTCTGCATAATTTAGTGGATAGGAATCCACTTTATTTGGCTGAACTAGCTTAACATTAACATTATTGTTGCTTAACATTAATTTTTTGCATAATGGGAATTAATTTTTAAGGACTCTTTTTTTAAAACAAGAAAAGCTTAATAACTGAAAATGAAAATGTTTAGGTGGTAAAGCTTTCACTTGTAGGGCTTGCAAAGGCTCTGAGCAAATGCAAGATCTTCATTCACTCTCTTTCCAGAGTGTCACTGCACTGTTTTAAACACATATACCCTGGCAATACCCAGGGCAGGATTTGAAATGGAAATCCAAAGTTCCTTTGAAGGGCAGTAGCAATTTATCAGAATTGTCAGGGACCAGTGAAGAGGATGGTTGCTGGATATAAAAACAAGATGTGACTCTGATGGTTGTGTGTGCTAATATATTTATGAATTTGGGCAGAAAGATGATCGGACACTTCATCTGTGCCTAATGCAATTTCATGCAGATTCTCACCAGTTGTGACCTCTTTGCATTGCTCCAGAATGTTATGCCTGAAATAGCTTGCCCTCTTCATCCCAGTATTTTTATTAGGCTTCTGCTGTGGCCAAAACCTACAAAATCTAACTATGCAGCCTGTGGAGTGCAATGCTTTCTGAGGAATTTAAGTGGAGCCAAAAACCAGGCTCCAATTAGACAGCTTGCTACATTCTCACCACGGAGAGGAGACAGCATGTAAGCTACCCATATGCATTAATTATAATCTCCTCCCCTACTTTCCATTTTTCAGCTTGCCAACTCTCTCTCTCCCCCAAATAAATTCTCCTGCCCTTCCTTTGTGGGTAAAATTAGGAGGTTTTGCCCCGTGAAATTAAAAGGAGATGGGCACAGCCAAAAAAGGCTGATCTGTGGGGACCCAATCAGGCTGGTGTGTGTCGTTTTGGGTTGGTTTTTTTTTTTGCTTTTCTTTTTCACTGACTCATCGGTGGTTAAGAATGACAGTGGGGAACAATTAGTGTTTTCATAAAACTTAGACCTAGGGCTGAGGAGAGTGCAGGAAGCAATATATCTGCGGTGAGTAAGCCTCAAGAGCCATAATTTCCCTGTTTGTTTCAGTTCAGATGAGTGCCATCCTGTTGTTTGTTTTACAAACTGTTTAATAAACTGTAATGTTTATTAACAGTAATCCATTAAGATCATCTCCTTTGAGACCTTTCCTGTACAGTCAGTGCTCTGCACTTCAATGAGGAACCTAGTTTAATTTTCCTCTGGTTTCTTGTTTTGCATCAATTCAGAAACTTTAATGATTTTATCTGAACTTTTATACCATGCTGCATAGAGAAAGAGATCTTAAAGCTGTTTAGACAACCTCTGCCAGCTTCAGAACGTGTCACAGAGAAAAATAATGAAGTCTAAAATATGTGTATGTGAACCCCATCGTCTGAAATTGTAACAGCTCAATTTCCTTGCTGGGATGTGGGAAAATTAGCTGTGCTATGTCATGTGGTGGATGGAGGTGGGAGGTAGCACAGGTGGTCATAACAACTGCAAAGGTTTTATTACAGAAGGCTCTGCTCGTTTCTAATAAAATTGTCCTTGAAACCCAGCTAGCCAGAAATTAATAGGAAGCTTGCAATGACTTTTTTTCCTCAGGAAAGCGCTCTGAAATTTCACATAGTGAAAATCACTTATCAGTGCATCTAAACCGAGTTTTATTTTAAAATACAGTTTTTAATTAAAGTTTGCAATTCCGAGCCTGCTGCTCGTACCTGATATCTTGCTAAAAGGTCACAGCACCGGTGGCATTAATGGCATGAGAAGCTGATATAGGAGATTATGAATGTTCAAATTGCAGTTTCAGTTTATCATTAGGAGGTGCCGCAGCCGTTGCTGGCTGAGTTTAGTGATGGAAGTGAGGTGTTTGTTCCTTGGCATGGCTGCTCTCACAGGAACCAGGCCTGTTCCTAGGGTGGGTGTGAGCAGGGAAGGGGAAAATGCTGGTCCATGGTCTCAGCTTCCTCATTTGAGGAGGGTGTTACTGCAGCAGCCCCAGCAGGGGTGTGGTGGGGATGATGACTGGGCAGCAGTCTCTCCCTTACTCCTGGAAATAACAGGGGCAAAAACATCACCCAAGCCTTATGAGCTGTCCTTACCAAGAGCAGGAGCTGCTTCATGTGGCTTGTGTCCCTCACGCTTCACGTGACAAAAGTGACTTTGCCTGTGCTGGGAAGACTTGAACTGGGTTGGTTCCAGTTGTATCTTGAGATGCAAAGATAAGATCCTTGAGCTGCTTTACTGCAGCTGACAGGGATCCAGGGGGGCTCTGGGCACTTGCCAGAGGAGAGAGGAGATGCAACTATTCTCAGAGTGGTGTTGCAGAGAGCTAAAGAGAAGCCAATTTAATTTGGAAGCTATAAAAGGACCTCAAGAAGTGAGGCAGAAGTAGATGTTTATTGCTGGGAGGGGCTGGCATTGCTGTGTCAGGAGACACAGGAGTGTCACACCTCCTGCCTCTGGTCCTGTCTGAAGTAAAGCAGAATGATGAACTTTGCATAGCAACTCCAGTAACTTTGCTGCTGCCTGAGCCAGCAACCTGAAGCTGCTGCTGTGCAGGGCAGGCAAAGGACAAGGCTTGGAAACCCTCCAGTTTGGCATGGAGGAAGATGCTAAGGAGGCCTTAGAGCCAATGTTCTCCAGCAGTAAGCACAAGACTAAGCTGTCTGCAAACAACCCCAAGGATAGATTGGGCTCAGCCTTATTACTCTGGTCATAAGTCTGAATTGCTATTGCTTTAAAAATATATTGGTCTAGTGAAAGCTGAAATTAAGTGGAACATATTGCCACTGCCCTCGGGGATCTGGCATGGAACCACCACTGAAAGAAGAAATGATCATTTGCAAACAGAACAGAGACCAGAGTTCTGAGAGTAGGAGGCACTTACTTCAGAACATCTGCCAGATGAGCCATGGCATAAGCTGCAGCCTCAGATTATGTGTGTTGGGCTGTTGGGTTTTGTTGCTATTTTCTTTTTAAATTGCTGTTTGGTCTCCTACAAAGCCGTGAATCTTTGCCAAAGACAGTGCTGAGGGTGAGGATCCAGATGAAGTAATTACATCTAGCACAGGGTCTCTGAGAGAATGTACTTCCAAACTTGTGTTATTGATATGAAAGTGAGTTAGCAATAGCAGATTTTTCTAAACAGTACAAAGGTGGTCAGGATGCTTCAGAAAATAAACAAGTAAAAGGGGCACCTTTAAAAGGTTTTCATTAAGGAATGCAAAATCTGAGCCTTGGATTCACCCGTATTGAGGAAACCACCAAGGCAAAAAGTACTACCTGAAATAGCTAAAAGTAGCTATAGAGTGAGATTTTTAAAAGTCTCCCTGTTTACTTTTCTTGTATAGAGAAGAAACTGCTTGCTATAAACAATTATTCTTATTTTTATGAAGTATCATTTCTGTAAAAAGATAAACTAAGTAAACTTTCTAATTTGGAGCCTTGGGAACTGCAACACTTACCAAAGAAGAAGTCTCTGGAAACTGGTGGTGACAAGCAGAGGCCTTAGGTAGGTCGCAGGGATATCAAAAAGGGACTTTTGTCATTGCAGAGAAATTCTTGCTCAGGCAGAAGAGGTTATGTCGGTGTAAGGCAAAATGAGAGGGAAGCAAAGGTCTTTGTGCCCAAGACAGTTTTATATGGGCAATAACCTCTCCTTGATGAGCTGGCTGAGCCTGAGGATGTGATTCATCTGGTGCTAATGAGCTTTCTGCTGCTTCCAAACACCTGAGACAACACAGGGTGTCTCAGAGATTAGCTGACTACAGTTAGGAACTGGCTTTCTTGTGCTGGAGAGTTTTTATATTGTCGGCTGCTGTGTTTGGTTGAGAAAGGTGGAGGAAGCAGAAAACTGTTATTCTAAGGAGATCTTTGTGCAGAGGTCTGTGTTAGAGGTTCAAGGCCAAGCAATAGATCTTAGAAACTGAATGAGTTTCTCAACACAGCTTTTGTGTTGCTCAGCAGCCAGGAAAACGACCTAAGGATAATGGCTTTTGAGAAAGGTAAAGGCTAAATAACTCTTGGTTTTCTCATTAAAATCTTCTCATTATTTAAAAAGGATATTCACCTAAGACAGCAAGCTGCTGTTTTGTATTTCAGACTTCCTCTGAACTTGGGCCTCTGAAAAGTTTATGCTGTTAAGCAGACAGAAGGAGCAAAAAAAAATGGAAGGAACTACTTGCTCAAGGTAACAAAGCCCACCCAGGAATTAAGTCCAGGCTGCATTATCCCCCCTACCCTGAATGCAGCCTGAGGATGCTGATTTGGCCAGTACCAGGCTGCTCTGTATTGGTGAGTGACACATAGACTTTATACTTATGAGAAAAAAAAAAGTACAGTCACTGATAAGAGTCTGGATATGCCTTGTCCTTTTAACAACAAAGTTAACCAGTGGAGGAGGCTTTGCATCTAAATGAGGCTCTCTTCAGGTTTCAAATCTAATCAAAGTGGAATTCAACTTTCTTCTGAAGGATATGCAAACTAGTTGGTCAAACATCCTTCAGACCCTAAGTTTATCGCCAGCCTGATGTCAGTCTGGAAATCCCAACTTTCTTAAGAGATGATAAATGTTGTCTGCCAATCTCTTCCACTGAATAAACTCTGTTTGATCTGCATTAATCACACTTGGCAGAAGCTGTTCAAGCCTGCTAGCAGCAATCCTGGTGAACAGCTTGGCATCATTGCTTAATAATGGAGTGGAACAGTATGAAAAAAAAAAAAAACATGAAGGAGCCTCCTTTTCATTGCCACCCCAAAGTTAATGAAACACACATTAAAATGTATGGTTTGAAATATTCAATAGATCTGAAACTGTCTTCTTGTAATCATATTATTGCTCTCAAGGGCAAAACATATCCCTTTCTTTTTCACTTTTCTGCTACAATGATACGTGTCAGAAGTGCACAGAAAGAGAAATACCAGATACTTCTGTAATTTTTGCTACTTTTGATCATTTTAATAAATGAGCATTTGATGTCCTGAATTAATCTTCACAAATTTTGCCCAGGAATGTCTGAGTCATTATCACTTTCACTCCAGTATGATCAAGCACAGTTCAGAGCTCAGCAATTCCTGCCATTTTCCTTAGCAAGGAGAGAGGGCCTGGGACAGGTCTGTGCATCACTTCAGCCCAGAAAACCCTATTTTGGGATGGGCTTTCAGGATATTTAAGCAGTGACTGGAACACATGCTGAGAATTTCCACAAAAATACTCTGTCTGTTTGCAGGTTCTCATCCACAAAGTTCTTGAAAACCTTTTTTTGGTGACTTTTAGTTGTGTGGCTGCACTAAACTCAGTGGGACTGTTGATACAGGGAAAGTCTAACACAGAAATAAGGAATTGATGGAAACATCTATTAGAGTGCTCGAGGAGAGTGAGAAATGTGCTCCTGGGGGTTACATGGCACCTGCCTTGGTTTTGAATAAATAGGAAGAGGGAGTAATAAAGAAAGTGAGTAGAGGGGGAAGTGCAGAAAGTGGAGTCACAGCACTGGAAAATGAGATGTAAGAAAGGAATACAAAAGAACAGAGGAGACAAAGTGAAAACAGTGAAAATATTTCGTTTGCTTGTGGCTAGATGGGGAAAATAATGTTTTTTAAGAAGAGAAAGATTTTCTCTGAAACCTTCCATACAGTTTCCGGGTGTGCAGGGCCTGCTCAGCAACAACTTACAATGTTCTACTGAGGAATCTCTCTTGTAAAAAAGGATATTGACAAAGGAAAAAAACACCAATTAACTTTTCCCCCCTAGACTTCTCCAGAGACATTGAAAATATTCCCATGTTAGGAGTGTGCAGGGATGTATGGAAAACATGGCTGATCTTTATAAGTGTTCATTCATGTGAGCTTAAGCCTTGAATTTTTTAAGCTAAAAGACAACTTAAACACAGGTGTTTTTTTTGAAGCATCATTATCGTTTTGTGATCCTTTGAGCCTTTTCCTAAACTTTTATTTCTGAAGGTTGAAATTGCTTTGAAACATATTAACAAGGAAAAAAGCATATTCCATCCTAGTATTCCAATAGACTCAATGAATCCATCCTTTTAAAATATAAACTTCTTCCTCTATTCTATAATATACACTACTATTGGGTTTTTTTCTAATTAAAAACTGTGTAATTTGAGTCCTGAGAGACACACTCCCTATGAAATCACGTAACATTGTAGTTAAAGAAACAGCGAACCTTCCTCTTTTTTTCGCAGGAATTTATTGCATTGCACAAAAGTTTTACAGAAGGGAAAACATAGAATTTAAAAAAAAGTAAGAAACGAGGACATAAACATACATTAGATAAGACATTAGCATGACATATGACATTTTTTCTGAAGTTTGCATATTCAGACAAGGAAACCAAGAAGGAATTGATGAAGTTTATCATATTTTGGAAATTATATCTAAATAGCTCAGTTTAGTGCTGGCCACAGAAGCTACTTTCATTCTTAATATTAAACAAACAAGTTAATTACTGAAATTTTACTTGGATACTTGAACTTTCACATTAGACACCTGGAAGTTTATGAAAATATTTAATTAATTGCTAGTGAGCTGAAATATTTCATATTATTGGTAACTTTTTTTTTTTTCTTGCAGACACCTACACTGATGCTGCCTTAATTTACAGGAATTTGCTACATATTCACCTCACTTTTGGCTGTGCCCACAAATAAGTTACTTTTAAAATTCTATTTCATTAAAGAATTGCAGTATCCATATGGCAATATATATGTAATGCACACTATATTAATTCAAATTACTCTCCCCTCTCTAAGAAACTGTCAGTTTAATGAGACATCACAAATAAAGTTCAATCTGAAAAAAAAAAACCCTCTCACTTATAATTGCTCAAAGCATCTCCAGGCTTCATTTTCGCTGCATGTGTAATGTTTTTAAAGTGGTGTTGAGTGTAATGCATTTTACTCTGAACACTCTTTACTTTCTGGCTCGAGTTTCCTTCTTGATATAAGAGGGAAAAGTTGAAATTGCTTCTAGATGTGTAGGGAAAGCACTAGAATACAAATTAAATTCTTTACAAGGTTTTGATAAGTCAGGAGTCCACTGTGTCAGGAGCAGTTAGGCAAATCAATAATGAGACAATGTTAATTAATTCATGTGCTTTTACTGGGGCATCCTTTTCCAAACCTATATATAAATATATGTATGTGTATATATATATACACATATATAAATACATGAAGTGACTAAGGCCACATCTTTTGTCTCTGTTATTCAAAGGAACATTTTCTAAAGCCTCTACTGAAAACTGAATATGATCACACAAAACAGGAAGAATACAATAAAAGGAAAGTATGTGCATGACGAGAAAGAAGTGTATAAAAGAAGATCAAAAAAGTATGGACTCAAAATAAGAGCCAGTAAGGAAACAAAAAATAATGGAAAAAATCTTCAAAAGCATTTTATTCCCAAGTTCCAAAATGGTAGACTACACTGAATTGAATTTTACATCCATCTCCTGGAATATTTACTCTCAGACCCATTTTAAACCCAGGAGTCTAAAAGCAACTATTGCCCAAGTGCATTTTGTTAGGAACTTTTTTACCTAAATGTGGATGGTGAGACCAAGAATAATTTATAATGGCATGATATATACATATTGGTAACCACAGTGTCTCAAATCTTTTATTTTTCTTTTGATGTTTTTTGGGGGTTTGTGTAAATGGCAAGGTTCCTACAATTTCAGTTCTCTGAAAACAACTGTATGATTGGAAAAGGATAATTTATGAGGAGCGGCACCATTTTGGAAATGTGCAGCTTTTAGTATCAATCTGAATTTTTCAGATAAAGGGTAAAAATTGTATTGAGTAATACAGAACGCAGAAGACCTTTTCAAAGGTTAATGTAAATAGCAGGAAACCATTTAGACCATTCTTTCTTTGTTCTTATTTTGTTTATTAAGATTAAAGGACTTATTGCTGTTCTGAAGTGAAACTTCAGTACCCTGGGGAAGGAAAAAAACTTTGCTTAGGAATTCAGGTACTTCTTACAGAGATGTGCTCTGTGGTGTAAAATATCTGAGGATACTGCTACATAGGATGCTTAAAAACTTGGAAGATGGTTGGAAAGTTGGAAACTTTTCCTTGTTTCAACACAGGTTTTATTAGCCATGTATTTATACCTTAGAGAAAATGGCTATTATTTATGAATAAATTCCCTTAGCAAATCAAAATTAAAATGCTAAGCACTCTGCTGTCTTTCTTTCAAAACATCTCGTCGTTGCAGGAAGCCAGGGCTGTGAAGGACCTGGAGATTAGGAGGTGATCTCAGGATCATGAGCAATGAATGCATGTGCATGCTGACTAGATGGACTTGATCAAGATGTTGTAAATATCATTCTCAAGGAGATGTCGAAGTGGTGGAAACACGCTTCCCAAGATGTCTCATCAGGATTTCTGGTAAGCACATTTTTTTGCTTCATTTTCTGCTGTAATATTTGGTGCGGACAACCAAATCATTCCCCAGATTTTAACTTCGTGACTACAGGCAGCTGGAATGCTGAGGTAAATGTACTTATCTTTCCAAGGGAAGAAAACAATCATTGCCAATGAGAGCTCGAGGGCCACCAGTCTGAATTTTCCTCCTGTATGGATTCGGCTCCCTGGATAACCTGCCAGGTCTCTCTCTTCACCTCTCTTTCTTTTTCTCAAGTCTCAAGTTTACTGTTGGTGTTCTCTTGTGCTTGTTAAAACCCTGCTACTCCTGGTGACCACGGCTGTGTTTTTAGTGTGAACTTATCCAGAACTTCTGGCAGAACTTGAACTGTAAACAAGTAAACAAATAAATAAGTCTGCTCAGAGTAATGGCAGATTCATACTTGTCTTCCAGGTAGCTGACAATGATTCAATTCTTTCCAAATAAATGCCAACTTTCTTTGAACAAAACCACAGAGTGGATAAAATTACATGAGAACCTTTAAAATAAACTAAGGCCAGCACAAAAGTGTCACTTAAAAATCCCAATTAAAAACTAAAAAGAAACAGACTTAGTGTACTTGAAGTATTGGATCACACATGCTGCAGATAAAACTAACAAAGCATCACCTCACTTTTGGAACAGAAAAGAAACCTTTTCTGTTTTGTTTGAACATAAACAAATGGATCTGACAGGATTATTTTTGGTCTGTTTTTAGAGAAACAGAAATGCAGGCATCTGACTACAAAAAATGCATTCAGAAGCAATTGTTAGAATTATTACTCTTGATAATTAGAAACAACTGCATTTTTTTTTTATAGTGAGATATAATGACAAGCACCCAGGAGTAATAATTCCTTTTCTTTGACATATGGGAAATTTTAAACTTTCATTTTAACAGTGAGAGTTAAAAGAGATACAGTGACAGATACTATGGAATTTAGAATTTGGAAGAACCTGGATTTGAACATGGGCAAGTGCAGTTTTAGTATTTATTTTAATACAAGTAGCCAAGCTTTTTTTACCTCTTTATTTAACCCTCTCATACGGTCAAGGGTCTTCTTTGAAATTATTTTGTACCTTTATTACTTAGGGAAAAAAAAAAAGAAACAAGTTGCGAATGCGTCAGAGCTCTGATGGTGAATACAGGGACTTGTCTTGGCAGCGTTATATCTTTGTAAAAATGCTTGCCAAAAAGACGTGATAATATTGCCACATCACATCCCTCAGTCAACACAGATGCCCTTGAAGAACCTTGGCTACTATTTCTTCAGGGAGTTGATTTGATTGTTTATAGGCCTAGGAGCTCACACAGCAGAACTTCCTCTGGTTTTACTCATGGGATTTTCAAATACTCCCCAGTTTTCTGGAGATAAACTAGACAGATATATGTAAGCTAATTTGATTATTTGTTAGGACAAGGTTAACTTGATTATTGTGACTTTGAGGTTTTGGGATTCAACTCTGTCATCGTCTGTCTTGCCAGGTGATGGTTTTTTCCCCTAAGAATTTCAAAAATAGAACAAGTCCAGAGTTAACTGTGTTTTTGACTTCCCACAGTGTTTAGTCCAAGGTATCTCACTTAGGCATCTGACCACCAGCAATCTGCTTTATTCCTGTGGCCTTCACCCCTGGCTGTGAAGATGGTTTTATGAATTAAGCCCCTTGCCATGATCAGCTTAACAACTCCGAATTTAAGTTACAGTTTGCAGTTGCTGTTGTCTCTCAGGGCTGACAGAGTTAATGGGAGCCTTCATAAAACTCATCAGTGCTTTTCCTGTAGACAAAATAACTGCAAGGAAAAAAACAGTGAGGCTAGGAATAAGATGATTAAGCAAGCATCTTTAAACAAGGCACGATATATAGTAGGCAATAGCTGTGAAACAATTAGACCTTGTTTGATAAAAACACATTCCTGCTTCTTCTTCAAATGTGTACCCTGCTGTGAGCTTGTGGCTAATTGTTTAAAATATTTCCCTCTAGCCTCTTCCTTTATTTTTTTTTTATTCCTTCTATATTCCTGACCAGTAACAGCTACTGCTTCACACTGGCACAAGCAGTCAAGTCTGAACAAGCAGCAGACTGATCCATTCCTTGTAGTCCCTAACGTCCTTGTCCTATAGCAATGGGCATAGAGAAGTTTCACCTTTAAATGAATATGTGGAAAAGAGAACCAAATTTTCCATGATGTATTTGCACCTGAGCCTTTTTAATAGAGACAATGAAAGGAGCATGCATTTGTTATTGGCTGGGGAAGGGAAGCTAAATGCTCTGCCATCTGGGGATTTTATCCAGCAGCACTCTGAAATATTCTAAAGTGAAAGTGAGCAGCCTGATCCATGTGTTGGACAAGGAGAGAATGATTTGAATTAAATTTGGTGCTCTGGGTTCTGAGACAGTTTTGGTCATCATGAGCTCGGAGGTAAAAGAGGTGTAATTGCTTTCCTGCAGTTACAGGTGGGGTTCATATAGAAATAGCTCCTAAAAAACAAGGGAAGTATCCACCAGCAGCCAAATTATCTTCCCATAGAAATAGATACAACCCCATTGACACTAGAGAAGTTTTATCCACTTACAATAGCAAAGATCTGCCTTCTTACTGAGGTTTGTTGTTGTACACATTCTGCCCCAGGGTCATTCTGTAATTACTATAGAAAATAGTGTACTTACTTGATAACTTCTTCGAGCAGAAAAGCAATTAGCCTGCCAAGTGACTTGATGTTCCTAAGGAGGTGCTGGAGTTTTGGAGGCTGGAGGTTTTAGCAGAAATAAGTGGAAGTGAAAGACGGAAAAAGTCTGACTGGCAGAGTATAAAGGAGAGGTCTGGCTAGGGAGATAGAGATGACCACTTAAGGAATTATTGTTCCCAACAAAAAAATCAAAGCTTTGATGAAATACCAAACTCAGAAAAATACTTTGCTGCCAGCAAATGGTACAGGGCCCTTGCAATAGTGGGAAAAACAGCTGGAGATTCTCCCTGAACAATTTGCTCAGTCTATTCTAGGCTGGTGAGCAGTAGCCACATTCTGCAAGATCAGTTGTCACATCTTTTTGATCTAAAATACTATTGGTGCTAAAAGGGAGAGAGATCCTTCTGTACAGAAGTGTTATTACCTTATGGATGATATTGCTAATGTGTAAAATGCTGCACTTTGACCAGTGCCTCAGCCAGAGTTTACTGGATTAGGATGGTGCTGGTGAAATCTCAGTGTACTGGGCACAAAGGCAGAGATGGAAATGTTAGTGGATATCTCAGATTGTTGCAGTATTGTTATCAAAATAGCACAAAGTGTTATTATTTTGTTATGGAAATCAAGACAATTTCTCTCAAACAGAAAATAGATGCAACACATGATGGACTGTGCAACGTCTGAAAAAACTGCTTAGGTGGCTGGGAATTGAAGAATAAATTAAAGTGCAGCAACCCTAAAGAATAATAACCATTTTTTGACTCTATTAGAGGGGAAAATGATTTTGGAAAGTGTGATTTACCTGGTTCCATAGAGCAGGCTGTATTGCAAGCCTCTGTTGCATTTTCTTTTCTCTTTATAAGTCCCAAAAAACAATTTTGAATCAATACGATGTGGAATATTGGAATGTCAGTATCTATTGAGAATGAACTGCTTTATGCTGATCTGATCTAATTAAAATCAATGCAGATATCTTTAGAAAAATGTTTTCTTTGGGGTATGAAGCCACATAGGGTTATTGGGTAAATAAAATGCTCCCAATTGTCTGTTTTTTTAGAGAAAATGTTTATGTGATTGAATCTCTGTTTATCGATAGCTAATGTTCTTTTTCATTCTATGCAAACTAGATTAAAAATGAAGAGACTCATAATTCACAGTAAAATTTATTTTAAGAGATGGGACTACTATGTAGATAAATATACAAAATAATTTTTTCAGGCTGCACATTACTGATGTTAGTTGGAACAAATAGAATGTTAAGCCCACATATATCTAAAAGCTTTATGTTTTTGGATGCAGGAGAAATATTAAGATTGTATTTCCTCATCTACTTTTGAAAAATGAAAACAAAGCACTAGCCACTTAATAACACAGACTTATTTTAAAATCCCAGTCAAGTTCCTAGAAGGCTCCTACCAGCCTGATCTGAGTTTTGTAAGTCACTGTAAATTCAAAAGAAAGTGAATCTCTGCAATGCCTCTGAGGAGACAAGGAATGCAGACTAGATCTAAGAAAAAAGAGGGTTCATTTTTTTTCTTCAGGCTAGAATGCCCATTATCTAATTTCATAAATTCTTCTTGAAATGTTTACTTTTTTAAGGTNGCTCAGTCCTGAATGGTTGATTATTTAAAGTAAAAAAAAAAAAAAAAAAAAAAAAAAAAAAGAGAGGGGATGGGAAACAGTTGCAAGTTGTACTTTTTAAGGGAAACTTTTAAATTTAATTTTCCCTTTGATATTAAAAGGAGAAATATACTTTCTGTGTTCAAGAAAGTAATTTCTGGTTAAGCTTAAGTGTCCATCAAGCTCTGTGGTGACAATAGCCCCAGTAGGAGCAGTTTGAAGACAGAATTCGCTTCATGCATCTTCTCAGAGGATGTATGACAGCAGGAGTTCTCACTGCTCCTCAGAGACTGCAGCTGGTGGGAGGCTTCCTGAGGGAGCAGGAGAAACAGGAGCACAAGAAATGCAGAATCTCTCATAAGCACCAATGATTGTTTTTTTTTCTTTCCTATTTTCTAACTTTTGTCATGACAAAATCCTGTAGATTCCTGTGCAGGGATCCTACAGGTCTCACCTAAAAGAGTGAAATCTCCAAGGTAGGGAAAACACAGGTATTTTTATAATAGACACATATTTTTGAGCCTATATCACTTTTCAGGGATATTAGATGTAAGAACAAATGTAATGAACTAGTTAAGTTCAAGTGTGAGCCTGTCATTGCTGCAAGCTGGGAGTGAGGGTTGTAGCCAGCAGAGTTCACTCTGCAAGTGTTTGACATCCATATGCAATGTCAAATAATTTTCTAGGGCCAGATAGTCACGAATAAAAGTTCATAGATTAATTCCACAGTTTTATATGCTACAGTTTTTAATGAGTTCTCTCACTTAGATGGAGATTTACATAAGAGAGCCTGTTAAAAATTAAATTGAGATGCTTCCACCATAAATCTGAACATGCTGTAACATCAAACTCTGCTAGGGCAAAGTAAACTTTTAGAGAATTTTTTTTTAGCAACATTTAATTTTACATTGGTTTTGGAATGCAATTTAATGACAGGGTTTTTTTTTCTTTTAAAGGTTCTTTAGATACCTTGAAGAAAATATTGTTTTCAGTCTACACTCTGCTGTAATGACTTTTACCTGTATTTGTCCCACATATTGCCCTCAGCCCCTTCACTCCAGTATAAAACATTTAATGGTGAAGCTTGTACAAGGTAGGCTGCGTACATTCACAGGTAAAAAACAGTTTTAATGCAATTAAGTCAGCTAATTGTGAGAGCCCAACTCGGAGTGATGCTTGTCCTGTCACTATAGAAAGCTGTACCCAAGGGGAAAATGTCATGGGATTATCAGAGGTGACTCCTGATACAAGGTTTGGTTATTTGGTTATTTCCAGCTATGGGAGTTTCACAAACTCACCCTCTTGTGCATCACTGTGCTTGCTTTGATGCATCCCCTGCTTTTGATTGTATTTACAGCAGCTTTTCTTCTCTCATTCCACAGGCACTCAAATTACCCCATCCTGGCAGCTGTTAGCAGTGAGCCAGCATCACAGTTTTAATGAGCTGGTTTGTGGAATTTTTTTTTTTCCCTCTGAAGACATATCAGAGGTTGCAGACCTCTACTTAGTGGTACTTATAGTTAAAGTTCAATAGTCAAGTCTTTTGAGGCATTAAGAGATTATATTCTTTAATAGCTCTGAGATTAATGAAACCCATCCTTTTTTGCTCCTCATTTCTCAGCTTTACCGATATCAGGATATAATTTGGTGTCATGGAATGTGTGCATTGTGTCTCCAAGAGGCTGCACTGGTGAGTTGGCTTGTCACCAGAACAGGGAGAGAGCTCTTGTCTATCAAAGAACAATGAAACCCAAAAAACTGAGTGAATCAAAATGAATGTGTGTGTTTGTTTCTGTCAGGGAGAACTTCTACTTTTTTATCCTTGGCTATGATCTTGCAACAGATCAAGTTGTCCCTTCTCTTTCATTTGACTGACAGCAGAGCCAACACTTGCTGAGACTTTTTTTTCATTCCTCACGTTTCCTTTCCCCTTTTTTTTAAACTTCATTTTTCTCTCTTCCTCTCCAGAGATCCATCACAGCAGCATGCAGCTCCCAAGTGTAATCTTTGATTTGTTTGGCTGTGTATGTCTAAATCAAAGAGAAGGGGCAGAAAGTAACCTGACTGATGTGAAACTTTATAATGATTTTCTTCCATAATCCCTCACAGAGTGTCATTCAAGGAAAAGCTAAATAATTATTTTAAAACAAGACCTCAGAGTTTCGTGATGATGTTCTGCATGTCAAAAGCTCATTCTGTGTCTCAGTTGCAAGGAATAGTCTATCTTGTCAAACAGTCAGTCAATTAAAGAAAAAACAAGCAACCAAAGTACAATTCAAATTCCAAAACAAGAAGGAGCCAAAAAACTTGAAATATTACCTAACAAATCAGTGATCCCAGCCAGTTGGAGGAGCCATAAAAATTGATCCCAGTTACCCCAAATATTCCTTTCTGTGATTAATGTGTTAGAGCAAAAGTCAATGAAGACTGCCTTGAGTTACTTTCCCACCAAATTAAGGGTATTGAGTTGTCAATACACCTCAGGCTTTAGAGATCTTATCAAATGTGGCTAAAATCTGCAGTGTAAGAGCATTTTTTCTACCGGGGTGTTCAACTGAGGAGTGATTTCAAGTGCTTGTTGTCAACATCAAAAACATTTGGAAAATTTTAGACTCTTGTTTTTAAATGTAGTTGCTTATATTCTGTTATTATGGAGTATATTTATTTATCTGTAAAATATGCTATTCTGCTTCCCACATGTCTCTTTACTAGATATATCACTTTGCTCACCCTATTGCAGCATATTTTGGCACTTTTAAAGAAGAACCCCTCAGTCCTTGAGGGCAGCTCTGCCAGGTTTTAAACCAGTGTAAAGGAAACATCTCAGTGCATCTGCATGAGCTACACTCCTGTGATAAACTTGTGGCAGAGGAAAAGGTGGCAACATTTCTTCAAAGGTGAATTAATTTTTTTCTCTCTCTCTCAAGTTCTTCACAATTTTTTAATATACTTTTGGCTTTGGTGATGTGCCCTGCTGGACACCTTCAAGTGCTCTATGAAGAGGACACTCAGAAGCTACAGCCTGAGCTCTAAATCCCCAAATATCCATTTTAGTCTGGAGACCCCCTTGGCGCCCAAACTTTTATCTTCCAAGCTGTTTGAGTTCTGTGAATACCCAGCAGCACGGCCATCACACCTGAGCTAATGGCAACAATTCCCCAAGACCATTTTCTGTGCTTTGAAAAGTTTGTTCTGCTGGGAAAATTCAGTGTATTGCCTTTGCAATTACAGTAGTGATGGGCACTTTAAAATTGTAACAAGAGGAAATTGTATCAGTCTCTAATTTTTGAACAACTTAATCACATGTCTCCCTTCTGGGAAATGAAATACTTTCTTAAATATTACCTTATATTGCTTTCCTGCCAGATAATCATCCTCATTAATAATTAGAATCATAGTTGTCTTCATTTCCCCTTTATTGTCTGTTTGGCCCTCTGAATCTCGGATATTTTTGTAGGACGGTGGCAATGAAGTGTTTCTTTGCTTCAGGCTAGTGAAGATCTGTCTGCATAGGACATCATACAGGAAGGGCAAAGCTGTGAACTGAATCTACTTCTGACCAAGGAAGATGAAGAATTTGACTTCTGCTCTCAGGTAATTTTATCTTGGCATCATTGTAGGGTAGAGTCACATTGTTATCCTATTGTCCTAATACCCAGTCATTCTCCTCAAAAATTCACTTTGTGTCCCCATGCAGGAATGCATTTCCTATATAGATTATACAGACTATAGCCCTGAGTCAACATTTGAAATGCACATTCCTTTAGGGAACACTTGTGCTGTTTGGAGTGTTGTGAATCTCGCTGTTGATTGGAAGTCTCATTGTCTTTGTTCACTTAGGAGAGGATTTTGGCCCTAAGCTGAATTTATAAACACAGGATTTGGCATGGGATGGCTCTGGCCTGTTATTTGCACACATTGGCTGTAAATGCAATGAGAAACGCAGATTGCTGAACGATGGACATGGCCATCATTTCAGCCAGGCTCGGTTGGGCTGTATTAAATAATTCTGCAAACATGAAAAAATAGCCTTAGAGACAATGGTGAAAGACCTCAAAGTACCAAAGGAATGAAAGTTAATTTCATTCTCTTTTCTATTAGAATATTCAGAAATATTCCAGAGTACTTTATGGAATCATTAAAATACATGCTTATTTTATGTCCACATACCATTAAAAATGATACAAAAACCATAATTGTCAGTTATTATTAGATTTTTTTTCATGATGTGTATATGTGAGCTAAACTGCTGTTATTAGTAATTCAGCTGGTGTGTAAAACAAGACTGCATAAAAATAGAATTCAGCTTGTTGTAATGCTTTTTGTATTCAAATCATCCCAAAGTATTATATAGAATATGTTGTTAGGTGTCATTAAAGACCTTCCATTAACTAGAAAAAGCTGTTTGATGGCTTCGAAGATAATTGAGAAGTAGTTTCTTAACATTAAGACTAAAAAGAAAAAGCACTCGCAAAGAAATTTATCCTACAGAGAAAAAGCTAGGGAGAGAACTGACTTTTGTCCTCTCTTGGTCAATAGATGCTATTAAATCTCCAAAATCATATTAAACAATATTTTAAGGAACTGACTTAAATCCACAAGGGGAATAAAAAAGAATGAAGGCACATATTTATTCTGAAATTTCATACTGTAGCAACTGTATTTCAGGGGCTGATGACATATCATGAGCATGTTATTATTCACTTTGGTCAGACAGCAAGGGTTAAGATAGGAATATCATCCCAGGCATTAGCCATTAATCTGGGTATCTCATTGCTTTACTAAGGTTTAGGTTATACAGATAATAACTCCAAGCCATATTCTGACACCTTTATTCAGGCTGAATGGCATCTGAGGCAGCATCAGGTCCCACAAAAATCAGAGGGTTATTTACAGGGAAATGCATTAGTCAATGTGGAAGAATATTGTCCTTTGGCAACATCTGCAGATGGAATTGTGCTGTAAAACATTACTGCACCAGGCAGGGCAGGGTGTCATAATGGCTTTGTATTCAAGTTTGAAACAGATTCTGAGATAGTGGCTCCTGATAATGTCATTTTTCTCTCTCTTTCAACGTGTGATTCCTTGCCATAGAGGTGTAATGACAGCACAACACTAACGTTTTATCAAAGAATGACAGTCAAACCATGGATAGGAGTTATCAAAGTTATAACGCTGAGACATGTTTGGGACTCAAAGTCAGGAAGAAATTCACTGTGTTGATCTTAAAAACTGTTTTAGCTTAATGTAGACTGCTTTGTGATTCTATGTCTTCTTTTCTTAGTTGTGTGGTTTTATTGCTATATTCTGCAAAAAGAAATCACAGACAGTTCTTTTAAGATGTACTTTAAACTTCTTTTGGAAGTAAAGTAGACTCTTTTGGAGCCATTTCAGTCTACTTGAGTCTGTGTGATGGCCATAATATTGAAAAACATTATTGTAAGGCTTCTAACTGTAATATTTGCAAATGGTGAGTCCTACTTTAATAACCTTGAAGAGCTACACTTACCAAGAAACTGGCTTTTGGGGAAATTAAAATAGCAGAGAAAAGAAATGGCAAAAATTAGCAATGGAAAACTTGCATTTCAAGAGACAACAGAAAGAACATTTTATTTGATTTAGTCAGATACCCAGTTTCAGCATGATAATAGTAGTTTGTGTAATCAAACTCCCTGACATCAACAGCTAATAGTAAAATAACCAATTGTTATTGTGTACTTCCTGATAGCACAGAAATGAGTGCACACCAAGTGCTTTTGCCAGCAGATGATCAATTTCCACGTCAGAAACAGGATCTCCAGGGGAATTTTGGGCCTGACTTTAGGCATCTCTGCCACTTGGATCTCGTGGTGCTACACCTGTGTCTTCAGCAAGATTTCTGATGGAGAGACAGGTACCTGTGCATGTGAGAACATCCCAGGATGTCTTATAAGGTACCAGGGGGAATGAAGTAGAAAAAGCCCTGCACTGCTGCCTGTATCTCTCAGAGGTTTCCAGCACTGCAAACACCATGGGGAGGAGCTGATCAGAGGTTGATGGGAGCTCCTCTGCCCTCCCAGGCAATAGTTGCTCCTGTAGTGCTGTACAACGTGTTATCAAGCTGCCAAGGTTAGTCCCAGCACTGTCACTATGTTGTTAACACAGGACAAAGATCTTACATTGCTTGTAGAAGCTGGGAAAACCTTCCTGGAGCCTTTCCAATGTTTTTGACCCAATGGGCCAGACCTTGAGAGGCCTGAGAGTGTTAAGATGCATGAGCTCCTGATGAGGGCTCTCTGGACAGAAGTTCACAGCCCAAAAATTGAGGTATTTGAACGTCCCCCAGCTCCTTTTCAGGAGCTCCCAGTCCCTCTGTCTGGAGTAAAGATGGGTTCATTCTTCGAGGAGGAGAGATAATGGGCATGAGCATTTATCAAGTGTGCTGAGGAGAGTCATCAGGCGCTGAATCACTCCAGAGGACATCTCCCTTCCACTCAGACAAGAAACTCTGGAATGTGATAAGGTGTTTCAGGAGTGTTGCTTTTTCCCATGCTGAGAACTTCTGCCCCACTTAGTTTATCAGTCGTGGACAAAATGGATGTGGCCATCAAATATGATCTCGTTCACACTTTTCTCCATCAGACAGTTCACCCAGCAGAATCTTTCATGGTTCTCCTCCCTGGTTTTCCTACTCACATTATCTGTGAAGGGGATTTTAAGGGAAACTATTAGATGACCCCCAGAATGTTTATGTGCTCCTTGGCTGTGCTGATACCCTGCTGACAGCCTCTGTCACTCCTCTGCTGTCACCCAACAACTGCTGCCTCCTCTGCTGAAGGTCTTTTGTGCTTTCTGTTTCTATTGCTGCCTTCTTTTCCTTTCTCCCCTTAAAAGCTGCTCATTTAGCATATGAAAATGAGATTTTCCAGAAGTTAAAAATTGTCTAGTTGTGAATCTTTTTCATGGAATAACATTGAAGTGGCCATTACCTGAAGGTGACTGTCTCTCTTGTCCCACTCTGTACCATCTGCTACTGCTGTCACTTTGCCAAGTTTCTGCAGAGCAAATAAAAGTTACAGCTTTTCAAACCCAACAATGGGAAAGCCTTAACCTGCCCCTCAAAACAGCTAAAACAATTTGTCTGAAAATGCCTTATCCCAAACATGCCAATCCACATCAAAAATTAGTCCAAAGGAGACACAAGCAGTTTGGAAAATTTCATGTTAAGTGACAGATGATGACAACATCCAAAATTGAGAAGAGTTGTGCAGCTATAAGTTGGGCTGAAACTAAAGACAGAACTTTTAATTAGAATCTAGATAGTGAAAACAGCACAGGCTACTGATCCTAGGCCTAAAATCCACTCTTGGATATCTATTTTGTAAGAAGTTTCTATCAACTTTCAGCAGAAACATTTGCACAGATCCAGCTCAGAATTTCAGCCTGGATTTGCAGGAAGTCAATTGTTTGATGTTGAATCTGGCATCATTATCAGTTAGAACTGCCATAATTTCTGTCATTACATATTCCATGCTATGAGAATAGATAGCAGCAGTATGTTAGGATGATAAAAAAGATGAAAAGTTTTAAGTATAATTACTTTACACTATAATCACATTACTCTGTTGGGCATTATAATACTTCATAACATGCACAGTGGTACAGATAGAAATTTTAATTTTTACTATTGATAAATTATTACTTTATTATTTCCTTGAAATTTTTCATTCTCTTTATGGGAGAGTTCCAGGGAAATAAATGTGAAGCGAACAGAGTTGAAATGTGCAGCGTGGGTGGTGAAACAGCCAAGTTGATCACTTTGTTCTGGGTTTAGTGGTTGTAGACAATTCTCTTTGATTTATTAAAAGTTAAGAATGTACATTAAAATAATTGAAATCCCAGTAAGTACAAGGAACAAAAGATTGGACTTCCTTTGGTAGGCACAGAGGTAGAAATACAATATTAATGCTCCGTATAGGTAAAGTAATAAATGATCTACTAAACAAATCTGGCTGCATTGGGAATCTGAGCCTTTCCAGGAATTGATACTAATGACAAATCAATTTCTGTTCTATACATAATATGAGTAGTAGGAGAGAAAAGCAAATTGAACACTTCTATTGTGGCTTAATAATTAAATTCTGTATCTTAAAACATTGTCCCACGACAAAAGTATTTTCAAATAAATGAGTGGCCTATAAGTGCAGCTTTAATAACATTGACTTAGATGCATTGCAGCCTAGCACTATATACCTGTGCTTTTTTAATTTAAGGCAATGTTTCTAGTTAATCCTTTTTAACACAATTGAAATTTCTAAAACATTTGCTCTGAGATTCTGCATTAAAGTTTAGTCGTTGAACTTTTGTCTGGCAATCAAAGAGCCACTGCATCATATTGATTGCTGCTGCCAAGTACCTCTCAGTCCTTGGGACTGAGCAATTTTCTTGGGGAATTGGAGCTAACTAGGGCCAGTACCAGCTCACCTCTGTCTCACTCCCTGGCTGTTTGTGAAAGAAACTTCTCTAACGACTTGAAGTCTTTGATCTGCAGGCTGCTCCTCACAGCAAGCAATAATTTAAGGGTTAATCTGCCTTATCTGCTGCCCGTCTTTGAGGTGATCTCCAAATTCAGCTCACAGATTTAAGTCTAAGACTTCTCTGACTGCAAGGTTATTCCACAATCTTAACCCTGCTTTCCCCCCTTTATTCTTCCAACAGATCTACAGTGATCTGATTATAGGACTTTTTAACAGGACCATCTCCATCCTGAGTGTGGTCCTATATGCTGTGATTCTGCAAATACCTGTGATCTTTGTCTCAGGATATGAGAAGTGCCAGAAGAGCTTATGCACTTCAAAATCTGATCACTTTTATGCTACAACACTTTCCCCAATAAAACACAGCCCCTCTCCCATAAGATCCTGCCAGGTTAAGGGTATTCTGGGCAACACAACTTGCTACAGGAGGATTTGCTCCTCTGATCATCCATGTGAGGGACCAGAGTGGCTAACAAGGAGAAGTTATATTCTGTACAAGGCAGAGGCCAATTTATTCTTATGAGGTGCAGGCATCAACCTTAAGATGCCGTCTTGATAGCAATAATAACAATTTAGTCAACAGAAGAAACAAACATATTTATGAAGTCTTGGCCCCGTTGAAGTCAATGTCAAATCTTCTATTAACTCCAGAGTATTCTCTTTTTGAATACTATGAAGTACAGGAAAATGGGGCCTGAGAAATAGCTGTTCCACCCGGACACAAAAAGCCAGCTGCTCCATTCCTCTTTAAGGGCAGTTTCTTGCATCCATCAGCTGCTACCATCAACCTTCCAATTTGGAAGCTGTGCCCAAGATCACAGGTAACATACAAATGATGTTGTGTTTTCCTTCTGTTAAAACTGGCTGCTTTAGGACTGCCTGCCTGCACAGCCTGAACCAGCCCAGGACAGAATAAATCAGGTGCTCCCAAAGGTAGCCCCCAAAGGTGAAATAGGGATTGGTTCCTTCCATACACATCACCATCACTGCACATTATTTCTTGCTGTCCTCATAGCTCATGGGGCAAAGATGTTTGCAAGCAGAGCAGGATCACCCCAACTGAATCCCTGTTCTTTAGCAGTGCTGTAAATAGTACTTTTGCTGGAGTTTTGTTGGGTTGGTTTGTTTGTATGTTTTCTTTTTCTTTGCAGATTGTTATTTTTAAATATCATATATGTGCTCGATCTCTTCTCCTTTTAAGTAAATAGCAGTGGCATTTGGGAAGTCAAGAGGGAGAACAAACAAAGTTTGTTAGCACTAAAGCCTTTATTTTTGTCATCCTGTCACATCTACTACATGACAGGGGATAAGGTTCAGATGAAACAGCAGGACTGATCCTATATCAAAATAAGGAATAAACTCTTCTGCACAAAACTGTGCTCATATGAATGCAACTATTGAATGGTAAGTTGATCTTTGAAGCTGAAAGCTTAAAAATAAGATTTCAGGCATTTAAAAATACACACACACACACATGAATCTTTCTGAGATTTGACACTTTATTCCTACTGCATTTTTGGTGACAACTGGATGGCCAACCAAGCGCTCCAAGCACAAACATCCAAAACAGCAAATCCATAAATAACTGCCTCAACCAGTGCAGAGAGGACTTGGGAGTTCTCTTCTCTGCAGACATCTCTAGTAGTTTAAAAACAAGCAAACAAAAACCCAAAAAGACATCTCCTACCTGCTATTAAGAAAAAAAAAAAAAAAAAGAAGGATACATAAAGCAGTGAAAACTCATTGCAAGTATCTGAGTGAAATTTTGTGGGAACTTTTTGGCCATGGGTGCTGATTACTCATCAGTGCTGTGACTTTCCTTAGAAGATTCTTGTTGCATTTGGTTTGTTTATGAATTTAGTGCAACACATTTTCATACCAAACTTCCTTTTTTTCATTGGCCATTTCAGTCCTTTTTTTAAAGTGTATAGCAGGGCACTAAAACAATAGATGTGGTGTTTATAGTAATAAACACCATAATTACCTCTACAATGAGGCAAATATAAGTGTTTTGATCAAAGGCATGGCTGAACTGATAAGAAGCCACTGTTCCCATAATATCCAGCATAGGGTTTAACATCTTTCTATCAGTTCTTAATGTCTGAATACAAAAACAAGGAGGAACTTAGCTGATCAGCTCTGGTTTTCATATTACAAAAAAGGGGCTGGTTTTGTAGGTAGGAGCTCTGCAAGGTTTATTGCTGTTATCCCAAAAGCCAACACTGGTGTTACTCCTGCCACATGTGCTCTGTGATGATTCAGTCACACACAGCCATGGCCACAGTGCTGCAGGAAAGTGGGAATGGATTTGGTTTGGAGTTGTACAGGCAGTGGATGGAGAAGATGACAGAGGGGTAGAAAAGCCATGTCACGTTTCAACCAAAAATGCTTGGGATGACATGAATCCTTACACATAACCAAAAAACAACCCCCCACCCAAAAAGAGAGACACTAGAAGGAGCAGAGTCAGATGAAAGTTGGATGAATTGAAAGGATCAAAAAAAAAATTATAAGATATTGTGCCATTGTTAAAATTTCCATTCTCATCTCTGCTTTTTTCCCCTGTTGCACTAGACTGGTTACTGACTGACAGTGTGATTAAGCTTTTGGTCTTTTGATTTCACAGCAGAAAATGCAAAGTTATTTCAGTGCTTCTCATTTCCCACCTCTCTCACTTCATATCTTTACAAGTTTAGGATTGTTTTGCATCCTTCCCTTCTTTATCATACCTTTCTCCATCATATTGATGGAGAAACATTAATATTTTGTATACTGCAGTCCTATGCCCCACTGATGTGCCATCTGCAATAATATAAAATTAGGTGACCTTTTACTCCTTTTTTTGGTAGTAAGATATCTGTCTTATGATGATTTTTGTCTACTGCCACTGCAAGCATCCATGCTTGTTAAGGTAGGTCTGTTGTAACAACAAGAGGAAATAACTGAAATCAGATTCAAAATGAGGATATGTTGGGTACAACTGGGTCTCTTACATTCCTTAGAAGTTTTATCCATCCTTACTATGGTTCAAGAGATTGTGCTTCACAGATATATGATTCCGTGAATCAAAATATTTCATCTTCAGGTTGGAAAAAGAAATAAAGAAGGAAGAAATTAACTAAAATGAGAATGCATCTATTTCTCCAAAAGATTATTTTATATACAACTCCCAGCAATTCGTCACTGTGCTACATTCCACTTTCATGTCTTTATAGGATTATTACTTAACATTTTTTATTGAAATTTTTGATACAGCACAAAGACAAGACAAGTAAAGCCCAAGGGAAAAAGCATTTGATTTATGTGTGCTTCTCTTGTGTGTGACAACAAACAAACAAACAAAAAGCAAATACATTTCTCCACCAGATGTATGAAAGTAAACACAGAGGAAGAAGTTTCAAAGGAGAACAACATTACTGGCAAGTTAAACATAACCAAACAATCAAAGGAATCTCTGGTGCAGTATTTCTTTAACAAGAATAGTGAAGAACTTGCTACAAGGAAAAAGCCACCCAACTTCTTGTCACAGTGAAAGGATGACAGAGCCTGCAGAGCATGCTAAAAGGAGCAAACTAAACATGGTAATTAGACTTTTTGCTTGTCAGTGCAGCCTCTGAAGACTTAAGCAGGCTGAGCTAAAATATCAAACTAGAGGAGAAATTGCCTGCAACAGCTATGATGGCGGAATGTCATTGGAACATGTTCAGGAGTTAAGTTTTTGTGGGTTTCTTCCTATTTTTTTACCAGAGTCCAAAGAGTTTATCTCTGTCCCCTGCTGCCATTGCCAGTATTTTGGGACATTGTGGCTCTGTGAAATGTGGTGGTGTGGTTTGCTCTCCAAGAGGGGCACACACAAGCTGGGAACTACCATGTGGAAATGTCATCATGTCACTGCTGCTTCCAACTGGTGGCCAGAGCAAACAGTTCAGTGCACACCTTTAAACAAGAGGACTGAGTTTTACTAGCATCAGACCAGCCATCTGGAATTCTGCCCAGCTTCGTATTCCACTGGAACAATTCCTGTGGCATGGAGAGAGAGGTAACACCAAGTTTCTCAGTTATGTTCCCAGTTTAATGATCAAATCAAGGAGCCACTGCAACTTGAACCAACATATCTAAACTGGATCGTGAAAGTTCATTTATTCTAAGAGTCTCTTCCCACTTTCTGGTCATGGTGATTATGCCACAGAGGCAGCTGCCCTCTGGCTGGAGAGTGAATCCCAAAACGTTTGGTGGCAACATTGATGTTCACCCTGGGCAACACACAGCTGCCCTGCATATGGAGACCTTCAACTGCTTGGAATGAATTCTGGTAGAAGTAATTCGTGCCATGAATTGTAAGAATGCTGAAAACATCCCTTCAATTTGCCAAGTTCCTTACTGCCAAGAGGATTTCTTATGTCAGGGACTGATTCTGCAGTCTGGCACATCGCTGCGAGCAGCTGATGTTTCTGCAGCAGCCTCAGAGCTGAGCCTCATGACTGACTCCCACAGTTGAAACCTTGAGCCCAAGTGATTAAACCACAAAGGGGTACTGATGCTCCTGCTCTATATTTCCAGAGAATTTAGGTGATCAAGTACATTTTAAATATGTTCTTCCTCTGCTGTCCTTGATATCCTTCGAGGCAGCTTTTCTCTCAGTATTTCTCTGGGATTCCCCATGGTATCAGCAGCTTTTCACCATTTCACCATTAGCAACCATTGCAGCCTCCTTCCTGCAGCCTGGAAGTGCTGGGAATGCAGCCCTGTGGCTTCCTCTCATCCCTCCTGCCAAGCCTGCTCAGGTCTCTCAGCCATCCTTCTTTGGACAGCAAAAATCGAGTGGAACCAAAGCTCCATAGGAATAAATTTACCCTGCTTTATATTTCATTAGGTCTTTTTATTCCTTCATAAATACATCTCTCTTCTGACTCCTCACTCAACCACTTCAGTTCTTTTTTATTTTTTTTTCATTTCTATTCTGTGTTGCAGTGCCCTCCAGTTCTCTTCATCCTCAGCATAGATTTTTACACAAGTGTGTGTCGCTTCATCTAATTCTCTCAGGTCATATCAACCTATAGAAAACAGCTCCTGTTCCCTTTCCAACTCCCAGGCAGCAGAAGCTCCTGCCAGAAAGGTCTGAAGCACTTCCTCCCTTGACTTTAAATTGGTTTTCCACATCTTGTTTTCAGTGAAGAACTTGGACAATCAGATGGAAGTAAGAAGCATTAACATTAAGAGATTTTACTGCTGTGATACTGCCCATAGAAACCCTGAGGTCAGTCCTCAGACCAGGGATTTCAAGTCACTCTTTTACTGTTTAGAAAATGAAAGTAAAGTATGAATAAATGTAGCAATCCATCAAAGCATTAAGTGCAAACTAAAGGCCACAATTATAGCAGAGTGAATTGTTTTTCCATCTCATCACATCTGTCACACTCAAGAAGTTCATGAATTCTGAAGAAGTCTTCTCATTTAAAATAGAGGGAATATCTCCTATATACTGAGACATTGTTTTTAAGGACAGAGCTTACATGGGAACTGCTGGACACCTATAATGAAAAAAAAAAAAAAAAGCACATATTTCAAAAGAATGATTTTTGGAATTGACCAAATCTGAAAAATTAAATGAAAGATGTTTTTACGAGATCAAGGTATGTGGTCATGCCCCCAGCTGCTTTTCTTGGGGATTACAGTAATGCACCAGTCAGGTCTCCTTCTACAAATTTGCAACTGCTGCTTCTGATTTGTTCTGCCTTGACATAATCAGTCTGAATTCATGGTCTCACCCTGTGCTACCACAGAGATGATTCATGGGAAACAGAGCAAAATGCAACAGATCCTGCCCCCGTGCTAATGGCTGTGACATGGTGTCTTCACTACAAGGTCAGTTTGTTAAGAGCTGAGTGCCTCTGACCTTCCTCTTGCTTGTAAATTTAATTGCTTTGGTTGTTAGCTAATGTCCTGAAGAATAAAATAATGGGGAGGATGTAACCAGCTGATTTATATTTATTTATTCTGTATTCGAATGTTTTACCTATTAAGAAAGTCATTGCCTGAAATTGTGAGTGCTGCCTGAACAGGAATATTTGCAGTGCTGACACACACAGATTAGCTGAGTGCAATATTGCATTTCCAGTGGATTGTCTATGCATGTCCTAATTCAAGAGTACACCAAACATTGCTGTCCTGACTGCCCATATATTTGGATGCTACTTCTGTTTACACTTAAGCATGCTGTCCAGTAATGGGATGAGTTCCTAAAAACCTCCCTTATAAACAAAGGAGAGACTGAGAGGCTTTAAAATTCAAATTATGGGATTCACATGGATTCACTTGCAGTGGTGTGGAGCTGTGTGGTTATGCATGCTTTTTCTGCCTCATATGCAGATGGGCAGGAGGGCAAGGAGAGCACTCAGGCTGTGATTTTTAAACAGTTAGGTTTAATCTTGGGGGTTTATCTTATTTCCTTTAAATTACCAAAAAAAAAAAAAAAAGAAAAAAGTAGTGTGTGCTTCTCCCTTCCCAATTTATCTAGTCACTTGCAGTGAAACCAAGCACGAAGATAGGTCTGGTCTGAAAATTGAACAATGAGATAATTTAAATGCAATAGGAGATGGTCCAGAACTGTGTATTGGCTTTGTTTGCAAAATTTTCTGTTGTACCTAGGTAGGAATGTTACTGCCTTGACAATCACTGAGGCCAAGTTCCCAGAAACCTCTTCCAGAAATTTTTTTGCAAGTTTGGCTAAATGAAAATGTCGGTCACTTTAGTGACACTGTCAGGGAAAAAAAAATAGTCACTCCAGAGACACCCCAGTAGACAGGAACTTTGTTAATTAGCAGTGGGAAATGGGAGTAAGAACAATTTTCTTTTCACAGGGAAGGCATTGGGTTTTTGTTTTTTATTTGGATATTAAAGCCATAGAGCCTTGATATGTTAATTTGTTGGATCTGAATGTGCTTAGGCTCTGTGATGAAGCTGTTTTGACATTGGATGATGGGGATGTTTTGATAGTGCATTTCTGAGGTTGTGCTGTTTTGACACAAAAGGCTTTGACAAGATACTTGTAAGGTCACTGTGACCTACCACTGCTGTTATGTGCAACTGATGGAAATGTAAATGCACTGGTGTCTAATCAATGGAATGAAGCACTGTGGGATTTATGTAAATTGAGATGTAAATCAGCTAGTTTGGGTTATAAATGAGCATGTTAGAAAAATGCTCCATGGGAGCATTCTTGGCCATTTTGGTTTTCCAGTCCTGTGGGTAGAGCAGAATTTACCTTTAAAAACCTTTTGAGGCTTTGTGGTGGCCTTCCAACAGGAAAGATGAGGAAGGATGGTTTATTAGGAAGTCTGATGATAGGAAAAGAGGTAGCAGGTTTAAATTGAAATATGTAGATTTAGATAAAATATAAAGAATTTTTTTACTGTGAGGGTGGTGAGGCACTGGAACAGATTGACCAAAGAAGTTGTGGCTGCTCCATCCCTGGAAGTGTTCAAGGCCAGGTTGGATGGAGCTTTGAGCAAGTGGGATAGTGGAAGGTGCCCCTGCCCATGGCAGGAGGATCAGAGCTGAACACTCTCTAAGGACCCCTCTAACCCAAAGTTTTCTTTGATTCTATGATAGTAAGAAAGAAATGTTTAGCTTTTCATAGCTGCCTCTTTCCACTGATTAAGACTGAAAAAAAAATATAGATTTTTATTTCCATTTAAGAAATCTTGTGACTGTGATAACAATAAATCTGAATTGAAAAAAGCAACCAGTTTTACTGGGCCTTGCATAATCTCAACCTAAATTCTGGTCAGCCCAGAATCTGAAGAAGAAAGGTTCCTCCTTTCCTTCAGAAATAATATTATCCCTGTTATTTTTTTCCTTTTCGATTTGGTCCATGTGCCGTTATATATTTGGGATTTGCTGGAGGGCTTTTGCCAGTGTCTTTGTTTGTTTGTTTTGAGATTTTTTTTTTAATTTATTTTTTGTAATCATGTGTCTGCTTTATTGCTCTAAAACTTGCCAGAGCTCAACGTCAGAGCATTGCTGCCCGAAGAGCTTGTACTGGCCTCTATTTCCAACCCTGTACAATATCAGTTTAATCACTGTGGCAGTCAGCTCAGAAGTGCCTGTAGGTGGAAAACATCACTGTAACATGATGCAGTTGATTTTACTTGAGCATGGCCTTGAGACAAGCCACTCTGGCCCATGGAATGTGTGTAGTAGCTCCTCTTTTTCTGTACCAATTCACACACTTGGAGATATAAATTTGCCCTTTCTGAAAACACTGTTTTAGAAAATGTACGAGAAGCCACCATTTTTAGAAGATAAGAGCAAATATTAAACAGATTGCAGATAAGGCAGCCTGAAAGAGAGACTTAAGATATCCCATTAAGCAAACGTGTCATTCCTTGCTCCCTTCCGTGCCCTTCACCAATCTTATCACTTCCATCAATCTTCAATAACTCTAATCATCTCTTTCCAGCCTCTGCAACTTGCAAAGGGTTTAAAAGCCCTGCACTGGCTTTGTAGTTTCATTTCTCTTCTCTTTGCTCCCAGCAACACAAATAAGTGATTTCACAAAATTTCACAACCATTGGGAAGGGAGAGCGGAGGGAAAAAAAGATTTAACCCACCTCATCTAATCAGAAGCTCCTGACAGATGGAGGGAAACTGCTCCCTGAGCCCAACAAGGATCTGAGCCAGGGCCCTTCCCTCATCACCAACTGCTGCCAGCTAAACATCTGAATTTCCTCTCTTCTGGAAGCTTATAAAAGCTCTAATCCAAGAAATGGCACCTCATTCTCTCCTCTTCCCTCCCCTCATGCCATCTCCTTCTCCCACAGCACATGGTGTTACACCCTTCCAGACAGATGAGTTTCAACATTGTGACAATGTCTGAGTCACCATGTCCCACCCACTGTCAAATCCACTGAAAAGAGAAAAAAAATCCAAAAAAATCAAAACAAAAACAAACTCCATGGGAAAAAAAAAATCAGCAAAAACTGTTAACAATTCCTGTTTCTACATGTCCTCTCAAACTATTTTGCCCAAAAGGTTCAGAGCCCCCCTGAGAACCATAGTTACTGAAATATCATGAAGACCCTCATTTTACATCAGGAGAGTAAAATTCAAGTGTCTCTCTGGCAAAATGTAGAACCTATTAGCCAACCCCTCTTGCATTTTTTGCAGGCTTGCCTTTCCTTTTTGGAACAGGAATTTCATCCTGCACCTGATTAACCTCCAAAGAGAAGGTGCTACCTTGGTCCCTGTCAGAGCTCCGACTTTATTTGCCAAAATTAAATCACCCATTACACCAATTAGTCATTTCCAGCCATGTGCTGTGCCTGGGCTGAGGGGAAGGTGAACATGTCAGCATATTTCAAAGTCCAGCTCCTGCCTGGTCATCCAGATGGGAAACACAGCCAGTGCTCCTTGGCTCCTTTCCTACAAAGCATCACTGGATGTAGAGGATGGAGCTGTTGGAATACCCAAATGAGGAGCTAAGAGTAGTCAGCCCTAAAGGCTGGAAAGGCTGCAGCACTCCCCAGCTGGAACACAGCTTTACAAGTCATAATAAGGAAAGGTTTGTAGACAATGGAAGGAAAATATCATCAGTATTCAGTCCCAGGGAGGCCAGTGAATTGTTAACTCGTGTGCCCCTTAAACATAAAACTTAGCTTTACCTTCTGACCAGGTAGGATCTCTGGACCTTTATTGCAAAAGATCTGCCCAATGCAATCCACTGCTGAAGTTAAATAGAATGACCTCTGATAAAAATTCAGGTACAATTTGCTTCTTTAGAGAGATGGCCAGTGTTTTGGATTTCACCTTCATTCAAGGAAGAGGAATCCCTTGAATACCAGGTAAATGGTCAGCTGGGCCCTAAGGATTTTCTGAGGAAGGCACCAAAAGCAATGGGTGAGGAATCATCGAAGTTCACCAAGTTTTAGTTTTGCAGTTATTTGAGTGTGATAATATTTTAGTAGTTGGCACAATGCTCCTGTTCAAATGCTGTACCAGAGATGACTCCTGGCTTCTCCCATGTTCAGTTTTGAGACTCAAGCACAAAGTTCTTCTAAGTTTTACCTGTGTTTTCTCCAGAGTCCTAATGTGCATGCAGCTATACACATGCGCATCTGCACCTCTCACTGAAAAGGAATCTAAGAGCAGGAACCAAACAAGTAAATTCTCCTAAAGTTTTAGAAGAAGGCACAAGAACAATACTATAATATCTCTCTAAATATCCACTATGATATAAATTATTCTATGGCTTTTATTCCAACCTTCACTGGCAAAAAATTCCTTTATTTCTATGTATAGCCAGTGTATCTGTTATATGTATTGAAGTGAATAAGACTGGTTTTGTTTCATAAGGATTTTGATATGTCCAGCAGTACAAATATCTAGGTTGGTGTTATAAGTGCAGTTTGTCACCTTCTGCAGAGAAAAGCAGGTGTGCTTTTTGTAGCTGATTTATTTTTCCTGCAGAATATACCTTGGCAAGAAATCTGTTTTGTGAGTGTAATGAGATGTGACTTTCAAAAGTAGTAAATGGGCACAAATTGAAGTACAAAACATTCTTTTTAAACAAAAGAAAAAGAAAGTCACTTTGGGTTTTTTGTTGCTTGTTTTTTTTCCACTGTGAGAGTGCTTGAACACTGTCACAGGCAGCCCAGAGAGGCTGTGCAGTCTCTGTCACTGGAGATATTCAAACCCCAGCTGGGCATGGCCCTGAGCAACATGTCTGGAGGTGACACTGCTTTGAGCTGAGGGTTGGACTTGACAACTTCCAGAGGTGCCTTCCAGCCACAGCTGCTCTGTGGATCTAGATAGTTGTGTTTTCTGTGCAGCCACAAAAGGGTAGTTTCTTTTTAGACAGTTGCATAAATTCCTCCCCTTGTCAGATTTAATAGCATCTATCATCTCTCTGTTGTTGTGGTAGGTGAAGCTTATCAGAAATAAGAATTCACAGGTGATTTCTACCTTTCCAGGAGAGAGGGCTGAAATAAAGATTAGCTGTGAAGCTATTGCAAATTAGGGGTGCTGAGTTAGAGATGACAGAGTACATCTCCTTTAAGTGGGAATTATTTACAGTCCTTCATGTTAATAGTTCTTCTTCTTAATGTTTAAAGACTCTCTGTCCTTTAGATGCAAAAAATCTTCCAGGTAAATTAGAAACAGTGAGAGTTAATGAACTAAATGATTGAGATAAAATAGCCAAAATGAAGAACTGTGTTCCTCAGACTGTATCCTAACCTGACATTCTACAAAGGGATGACACAAAAAAGAGAGGATAAAATGTGCTTGGATCAAAAGTAAAACTCCTGAGTCAAATGTGTTCAATAAGCCATTGGAAGAGAACGTGATAAACTGTGAAGGTTAATTACTAATGAAAAAATAAAAACAAAAAAGAGGAGGAAATAGAGAGGGGAACTTTGGTGTTTGTAATGATTCAATCCAACTTGCTTAGGGGATTATTGCCACACATCTGCTTTGTGACAAGTACAGCAAAATTAGTTATGGATCATCAAAGAGATTCCTAACACTTAACAAAATGAGACCAAAAGTGGCTTTTTTCCCCAGGTTCAGACATCTGGGAAAACATTAATCAAACACACAGATTCAGTGGGAGGAAAAATCTGGAAAACAGCAATGTTGAAAAAGACTGAGTGGATAATATTGGCAGAAATTAGATGTGAATCTGCAGTGCAGCATCACAGCAAAACGGCCATTTTTGTATTTTATTTTTATTTTTTTCAGCCTGCCTATGAAGAACCATCATACTCCTACTCAGGAAGGAGCAAATAACATTGTTCTGCTCAAGAATGGTGAAATGGAAAATCTTGGGGGATTCTGCAAGGTGTTTAATGTTTCCTGCTAAATGCCCTTGGGTGATGCAGAAGGGAGCTGGCCCTTAGAACACAGAGTGTGGGGCTGGACAACCCCTCAGCTTGATGGTGCAGAGCAGTTGGAAAAGAAATCAAAGAAATGCAATGCTAGTGATTGCTGAAGGGACTGGCTTACAAGAAAAGATTAAAACTTGTCTGATTACATCTGTGCCTGATGGGAGGCAGTGAGGATCTTCCTAAGAACTAGACAGAAAAAAAAAAAAAAGTTCTATGATATTGGCCACTGCATAAGAGCTGATTCCTCATTTGGGGAAGAGAGTTGGCTCTCCTTTCTCTAGTGTGTGGAGGCAATCTCTTGGGCAGAGATTTCATCTTGGTTTTCATCTAATTTGTTTTTATCTTTCCTTGAACACTTCTTAACGTAATTTAAATTGGCAAATTTTAGGGTCTGGATATTTTTTTTTTAATCTATTCATTCAATTTATTTTTATTTCTAGTGATTAGCAGATGATATCACACAATAAGCAGTTACAGGTACAAAATATGGGAGAAGAGTCACTGTGCAAATGGGAATAAGGCAGAGCCAGGGAATAATGCTCAAAATGGGACAGTTGGCTTTGAATATCAGCAGAAATAGCTTCTCTCAGGGCTGCCTACATGACCTGCTTGGTTTGCACAAAAGTGTGACCCCTTTAGCAGTTGCACATTCAGCACTGCACTATATCTGTCTCAGTGCATTTGCTTCCACCTCCCCACCCACTCTGATCCATTTTTCGTATGTAGGCTACAAGTATTGTGATTTCTTTTTTTTTCTTTCTTTGGTGTGCTGTGAATCCTCCTCTCTGCAACTGCAGTTCTGGGACAAAATTCACCCATATCCATTCCTAGATCTGCCCATTTGATAATTTGGTGGTTTTTTAAGCTGTTTTGAGTGAAAAGTGTCCAGTATGGCACCGCTGGCCCTACCAATGCCTGTCA
>VWZU01019453.1:755311-792720 GCA_013397095.1 Sterrhoptilus dennistouni
TTTTCCCTCTTAGTTTCATGCAGTTCATCCTCAGAGGAAGAAGAGCCCCAGTGCTCATCTGGACTTGGGAAGAGCAGCTCTCCTGAACACAGCAGGAATTCAACCTGAGGCTGAGCAGGTCCAGGCACTGAGCCACGAAGCTGTAAGTGTGCAGGCTTGCCTTGCATAAGGAGGGAATTATATGAGTTGTGAGCAGGGGGAGATAGCTGCTAGTTGGAAATAAGAGAAAATGGATTAATAGAAATTCAATTTAAGGTAGGAAAAAAACCCAAGACCAGCCTAGTTAATTTCATAAGGATTCATGAGTCGAAATGTAAGACCTTTAGTTAGGAAATAATTGCACACTTATGACCTGAGGCAACAGTCAGAACTTGCTGGAAAAAAAAAGGCACATGTCATTAAATTTAATAATGCTTAATTATAGAATCATAAATATTTGAGATTGGAAAGGCCCAGCAAGTCACTTAAGTCCCCCTCCTTATCAATGCAAGACTGTTCCCTGTTGCACATATGCTGGTATGTTTTCTGCAGACTATTAGAACTCATTGTCAAGAGGATTTGCCTTAAATTCCTCAGTTTTCTATTTCTTAATTTCACCCCTCATATACCTGCTTGTTTCCTGCTAAGTAATTCCTTCCCTTCCCTAGTGTGTGTGTCAGTCAAATATTTGTAGATGGTTGGAATGCTTCTCCTTAGTTATCACTTAGCCAAACTAGATGTATTTATTTAGTTCTTTTAATCTTCCTCATAGGCAAATCCCTCCAGTCCCTTAATTATTTTGTTGCTCTTTCCTGAACTCTCTCTTTCCAAACCTTCCTTGTAGTCACATTAAATGCAGTATCCTAGTTCCTGTCATCCAGAGCCATGGAAAAATCAGGAGTGCTGTTGCACCTCTGCTGCAAGGTGATGTGTCTTTGTGTCTGCCCCACTATAATATTTTTTTCCCCCTGATCTATCATGCTGAACACCATGCAAGGCTGGAGAGAGGTCAAGACAACCTCTGTTTTTAAAATTCTGCCCTGCAGCTATTCCTCACGGTGCTGTCAGCAGGGAAGACATTTCGTCTTCTCAAACCTTACTTCTGATAGTTTTTCCAACTAAAGGTGTCGTAACTCGAGCCTCCTTCTGCATTGGGCAATAACTTCACTTACACTTCTCTCTCTCTGTGCTTCTTTACTGTCCTCTGCCCCATGTGTTTCAGAGGAGATCAGTCAGAAAGGCAGAACAGACAGAGCAAGAACAGAAAACTCCAAAATGTAGCTTACTGCACAAAAAGCTTTGTCTCCTGGGTTTATCATCCCACAGATTAATAGCCCAGGATGAGGAAAAAGGCTCGAGGGAGACACTGTGATGAAAATTCAAGAACGAAGACTGAAGTAAGGAGACAGAGTTGTACTACTCTACAGAAATAAGTTAGAGGGTTGACAGTGGAGATGGAAACAGGAAAGACATAGCATATATTATCTCCCTGACCAGCACCCAGCAGCAGATTCTGTTCTTGAATAATTGGTGCTAGGTTGATTGCTTTGGATGACTCTGTTTTGATTTTTCCTTGTCAATTTTGGTGTTTCCATTTACACTGAAACACTTCCTTCTTCCTCAGAGCCTGGTTTCACACAGTAGAAAGGTGGGCCTTCCCTGCAGACTGGCTTTACTTTCCTGGCAGGTCCTCTGCCCTTGGCACCAGGTCCCCACACCTCTTTAGTGTGCACTTAACAGGGAGTGGTTTCTAACAGCACATTGCAGAAAATTTAGGGGCTTTAGGAGAACCTGGTTGATGCCCAGAGTTAGAAAGAGACTCGTCAGCAGCCGTTCTCTTGAGAGCTTACCTGGTTAAATGAAACTAAATATGAAATAAAAAATATTAAATAGTAAGCAAATATTGCCCAAGAAGCACTAGATTAAAATAATAATCAGTTGTATCGGTGTTCAAGCCAAGGGATTTTGTAGTGTTTGCTTTATCCTTATCTTTTACACTTTTCATTTCATCTTGTAAAATCATGGCAATTGGCAGAGCTGTGCAGGAATGCAAGAAGTAAGTGTAAAAATCTGCAGATGTAAAGGCATATATGTAAATATTCCAAAAAGGGAATGAGTCTCTATGTAGAAGACAGCACATTTCTTCTTTTCTGGAAGTTCTCATCTGGTTTGCTTTGTTGTGTCTTTTATTTCCTTGAAAATAATGAAATTGTTGAGTGTCATACTTTTTAAACAGCTATTCATATGACAGTTGCCATGATATTTGTTACAACTAATAGGAAATACCTTTTTTTAAAATTATTTTTCATGTAACTGCTAATGATCTCTGTTGCATCTGATAAATCATTTTCAGGGTAACTGTCTGAAATTATTCCATGGGAAGAAACTGACCCTTGAGAGAAGCTTATTTTGAACAACAGATGACAAACATGAACAAGGAATGTTTCCATTTTTAATACAACAGTTTTCAACCCAGCTATCAACTTCTTATGCATCCAGCCCTACACAAAAGAGTGCCTGTGTGCATGTTCAGCTGAATAATGAGGGCCTGAAGCTGACAGGGATGGAAGCCATCACCTGCCTGTGGAAATCATGGTGCCATGTGGAAATCAGGGCTCCTGAAGAGCTCTCCCCCCAAAACATTTTGCAGTTGCACATGAAGAAGCAGTAGCCACACTGCCACAGAGGCAAGGAGAGCAGGGTATTGTGAGATGACGCTTTTCCACCATTGGCTTGGCTCTGGTTGTCCACAATCCCAGCAGGATTCCCCCTCCTGTTCTTTCTGGGTGCTACAGGAACCTAAACAAAGTTGAAAACTGAAGTCATGAGGCAAATTTAGATGATGGATCCTGAAAGCTTTTACCTTTCTCTGACTTATCTAATATGTCAGGCAGTCAGCGTGACACAGAAAGAAGGGTGTTTATGCAGCATTTTTCCCAACTCACATAATTTTCTCAGCCCATGTCGAAAACACTCTGACACTTTAAGTTGTTTCTTCTCCCCTTAAAAAGGTTTTGAGACATTTTTTGGGGAAAAGAAAGAATGCAAAACATGCAGGTATTAAACTCCAGTCTCCAAATCTTCATATTTCAGATCTTCGGAGGCTACTGGCTCTTGGATTATGTAAACTGACACGGTACATTTAGTTTCATTTTCTTCAGAGTGTATGCATCAACCTAAAGTATTGATTGCAGGGGGTCAGCAGCTGTCTGCAAGTGCTGGCTGATTTTAGAAGAGCTTTTATTTGCAATTCTGCCTCAAAAGCAAGGTGTTACTGTTGCTTATAATAGAAAGTACATGGTGTTGAAGACATGCAGGTGTCTGTGGGAGAGGGGCTTGCACTCCAATGCCCAAGTTTGTGTCTTTATGCACAATATTTGTGAAAACACAAGGAAGTCATCGCACTTGAGTCATCCCTCTGGGGCAAAATTGCCTTCAAAGCTTTGTTTTCCCTGCTACATCTGCTGTACTGCTTGCTCTCTCTGTTCTCCACACATCTATATCTGCAAGGGATTTCCCAGGCAGAAGTATGTAGTTATGTGCCAAACCCTTGTTCTGTACACAAACAGAAGAAGATAATGTTTCAGGGATGGATGGATCACACACTGAGCTCACTCTCAGCAGATGCAGTGAGGATGGAAGGCTCAGCCTGGATGAGCAGAGCCAGAGAAACCCTGAACACCTCAATGCCTGCCTGACCCATGGGCACATCAGGGACCTGACAAATCTGGGAGCACCAGAGCTGTGGCAGAGCCTCCACACAGCTCAATATCTCTGACTTCTGGGCAAACCTGCAAAAGCCTTTGGTAGGAGCTGGACGAATTCTGTTTCCAAGAGAGCCACAACCACCACATGGATTTTGATGCAAGAGACACTGGAGGGATTGGGCTCATCCTATCATTCATATCACTCACTCCTTAGGGAGATGGCCGACAATGCGAGGGCAGGAGCACAGAGCACCCCAGGGGTGTTCCTGCATCCAGCAGCGGCTGCCGGGGGATGCTGATACCTGGGCCGGGTACCAGGATGGGCGCGGCTCTCCCACCGCTCCCCGCCCGCTGAAGGATGAAGGATGCTCACTCACACCGCAAGTTTCCAACAGCTCCCTGATGTTTCAAACAGGCTTTTAAACGCCCCAATGATTTCCTACCTGCGTTCAGGACAGGTCAGACTTTTCCCTACTGAGATAAACTCGCTCTTGCCTGACTTCCAAAAGGCGCTGAGCTTTTTGAGTTTCGCAGCACTGCCGGGGATTGTGTTAGAGGCGGGCTGGCCGTGGCTGAGTGATGGATTTTCCCCGTTCTGGAGGTGGTTTTGCTGCCTTGTGGCTCCTCGGAGCGGCGGGAGGCGGCAGTGCTGCCCGGCCGGGGCGGGAGCGCTGGGCTCACCCACATTTCCGAGCCCAGCGCCAAAAAAGACACAGCGCCCATTAGTCCTGATGTCTGGATTAGCAAAACGCTCATCTGGAGAAATGTCTGCGGGTTTTGCTGTGTCTCTGAGTTGTGGCTCTGTGCTTTAAGTCTTGCGCTTTCTCCATTTTATTTTCTGCATCTTAATTTGTCACACACCCGTGCCTTACTTTTTAAAGAAGGATTTCGCAGTACCAGAGTGGTCTGGGTGATGAGTGAAACTCACAAAACTCGTTAATAAACGTGTAATTCAGAGTTTAGTGGCACCACGATGCAGCAGCTTCTCATGCTCCTGTTTCAGGGGGTCAGAGTTTGCTCCACGACTGACAGCACCAGTCCCTCTCTCACATTTTGTAGCCCCTCTGCCCTGCACTGGAGATCCCTGGAGATGTCATTACTGAGGTGATGAGACATTCTGCTTTAAGTGCTCGTGGTCTCTGCAGAGCACAGGGTGGGGAATTAAGAATGCATATTATGAACAGTAATGCAGAACAGCACCAATAAGTGGCTATTCTCCTCCTTGATGTTTGCTTTTAGAGTCAAGAAACTACTGCCAGCCAGAAGTCCTGATTTTTAATTCCTGCTCAGGCCTGGATTGGTACTGCTGAACTCCATTGTGCCTCTGGGAAATGGACACAATGCTTGCACTTATCACTGAGCTGTTTTGCTGACCAGGTACTGCCCAGGAAGTTCTTTGAGTGTAGGAGTGCTATAAGGGAAGAAAGGTTTGTGGCTGTAATGGAACAGAGTTTTAGTAATTATTCTTGTCTGAGGTGAGACTGCCAGCCCTGTCCAGTGAAACTCTGGGTGGTTTGCCTGTCAATTCAGATGGAGAATTATTCTATTTTTCATGTTATTTTTCCACTGCAAATACATCTGTTTTTTCTACCAACATGTGCAACACGGCAAGTAAACATGTCTGTGTGTGCTCTGCAGAAGGTTCTGTGATTTGGGATTTGTTTTTTTTGTTGTTGTTGTTGTTTGGATCACACATTTAAACACAGAGGAGTAATCTGACAGCAAGGTAAGCTTTGTGTTGAGGTTAGCACTAATATACAGCAAGAAACTCCTTGTGCTTAAAACACAGCTATGGTGGCTGAATTATTGTCCCTGTGCAGTTCTCACAGTTATTACTTGGTAGGTTGCCTCTTCAGTGTCAAATTAGAAGTCACTCGGCCTGAACCATTGCAGTGGTGCCTCTTGAGCTTTGTAGGTCCACATACTCGAGGTATATTACATATTTCTGTGAACAGTTGTGCTTTCACAGGGGTCTGTATTAGAACAGCATGAAATCTGCTGCTGTTTACACGGGTTTCATCTAAACCTCACTGGTGGGTTGGCTTTGTGCAGTGTCAGCAGCGCTGAGAATCAAATTCTGCTTCAGACAAACTTTAAACTTAAAAGAAAACTTGGACTCAGCTGCCTGAATCTCTTCCAGTATCGTTCTCCTTTCCATTCTTTTCTTCAAGGGCAAATTTGCTTTTAGCTTTCTGATACTGTGTGACCCCCAAGCAGCTTCTCTTCCTACTTTTCAAGAGCAATTTCATTTTGCAGAGCACAGTGTACTTGCAGGATGGGAAGCAAGTATAGATTTAATTCACTTTTTTCTTTTTTACATATTTCTGGCCACGGAGGATGAATTTTCTGTGTTCAAGTGTTTGTTAAAATGCTGACTGTGGAAACCACAAAAAAAGTGGAAAGAATAGAAGGGTTGTTGAAAACATTCAAGGGACTAGATGCCTTATTCAGGTGAAGAGGAACTTCAGGGAAGAAACACTTTATACCAGGCATAAAGTTAGAAAGTCTTTTTCTATCCCTTAGTAATTAATAATTGGACTGGTTTGTGAAGCAGAGGTGTTGTGGTCTTCATTTCACAGTTAAGGAATGTTCAGCTGCAAAAAATGAAGGCAGATATTAGAGAGCTATCTAACCATTTTAAATTTATTTAGAAATATTATAAAAGAGTTAAGCACCAAATTAAATGTGGAATTAAGCAAAATAGTGATGAATTTTCTTTTCTTCAGATGCTTCTGTTTTTGTTGATTTTATTTGGTCTCACCCATTTTTAAAAAAATATTTTAAAAGAAATAATACAAGCAGTGTCTTGTCCTTTACACTCCACTGAAAAACAGCCTTATTTTTCATGTAGCGCTTTTGCCTGAAAATTGTCATTGCAATGTCTTCTGGAAAATGAGAGAGCGATTTGAATATGGTAAAAGACAAATCTGTGTGTGGATTAAAATAGAGAAGATTTCCAGTCTCCCCACAGGGTTCTTAATCTTAAACAGTAAAAGCCAGATGAGATTAGAAGGAATTATGTAGCAAATAGAGTTAATGCTTTTATCTAATACAAAAGGAAGGGAACATTTTAGACGTAGACAATTAGTTTTAGTTAAAATTATTAAAATTAAGCATTTTATATATATGTATATATGTTTTATGTTCTACAATGCATGGTAAGATGGAATCTCCAGGGAGCCTCTTAAAGTTCAAGAATCAAAGTGAAAAATGGACTGAAAATCCAGCCTTGATCATGGTTATTAAAACAGATATCATGGACCTGAATCGGTCCTTGTACAGTTTAGTTCCTTTGTCTTTGTGTAAGGAGATGAACTGTCATAAACTTGGGTTTGATGCTTTCTTATCTTCTCTGCAGAAAAGATGATAACATTTCCTTCTACTGCAGCTTGTGTTTGCAAAGAATTATGGAAAAGTGGGTTCAAAGTGACCAAGATCCATTAAAATATCTCCATTATATATTAGGTGTAATTCCTTAATGTGAAATCATGACAGATTGTAACAATATGGAGAGAATCCTTATAACCCCTTTTCCATGAAAAGGAGAGGCATGAATGTCACAGTTGCTTTATTTGTCAGACACCAGAGATTATAAAAGCAGCATATCCTCTAATTTCTTTCTCTATACAACCACAGCCCTTCAGGTACATACTTCACACTTTTCTTCAAAAGCCTTTCTTCAGTCCTGCCCAACATTTTCCTTGCATGTATTTCAATGAATTTGTTTCATTTTGCTGTCAGGTAGTAATATTACCTCTGGATTATAAACAGATCTCTACAGATCAGAGATGGAGTTGTATTGTCTAAAAGGGAGTTGTGATGGATAAGATTAATATTGAATGAGACTCTTGGGACAATCCTTTCAGAGCTCCTCTTTGGGTGCATCCACACACCAGTGCATCAAACAGAAAGAAGGTTGTCCATGGAGCAGCAGCCATTCTGCTGTTGGAGCTTGAAGTGCTGGGCAGGGAAAGTCTGGAGTTTCCTCAAGCCCCAGTGCAGCAGATTCAGCAGGAGATTACAGGAGTGTTCAGGGATTACAGGAGACTGGGCACTCTGTCCAAAAGGCTTTGGCACTCTATCAGTGGGAGCGTGTGGCTGCTGCTACACCTCTGAAACCTGCTCAGAGATATTTTCATACATAACATATGATGTGCTGGCCCAAACCTTGGAAGTTTTACCGAGCATCTGCTCAGGTTTCCCAACAGGGAAGTTGTGCTTACATGGGAAGGTGCTGGGCAGAGTCTGCTGTGAGATTAATGAGGGTAAGTGGAGGTTTAACAGAAATGACAAAAAGAAGTATCAAATGAAATCTTCTCTAGGCCTCTCCTGTCTGCAGAGTGCAGCTCAAACCCCTCAGCCACATAAGAAACAAAAATAAATTCTTTCTAGGTCATTTTATTGTTGAAGATTAACTCGAGATCAGAGACTCGCATCACGCTGTGCCGATGCCTCTGTATTTTGCAATAGAGTTATTGGTACAGACTTTTGAGGACTAAATTGTCAAAATAGCTCAGTGGTTGTGTGAAATCTAATAATTTTGTACAGATTACAGTACCTCTGTGTTGGAAATGGATTTTTAAATTCCAGTTGCTGAGACTGCATCTTTAGCTGTTCCCTGATTGTTTGTAGATACTGTGAATGCCTCTGGATCATGCCAGAGGGATAATGACTTTGGGCATAGAAATGGACTTGCAGCTGGATTCCCAGGAGAGCTTTCCACACAGGGTAATAGCTCACATATTGAAATGTGCTCACCAAAGAGGTGTTAGGGAAGCAGTAAAGAGAACCCAGATTTGCCTGCAAAATGGGGATTTGAAACAAGAGCAGATGAATCTATTTCTATTTAAAATTAATCTAATTTCTTATAGAAGTTCTGGTAAAAATCAAACCCCATTATTTTCATCACTAATTATAGACCAGGATCTGCAACCGCTGCTGAAGGTACCCATTACCTTGTTCCCAGTGCAATTCCATTTATTAGAGTAGGTGTCAAAAAAACATGGACAATTGTTCTTCCCAGGCTAAACTGCTGCTTAACACAAGTGTTGAGCCTTTATTGATGAAGATTCTGAGTTCTTTGTATGATAGAACCAGCCTAAGCAGAAATAGCCAATGTGCTGAAAGGCAGTAGATTTTGTTTGCAAAAAGAACAGCGTGAAAGGATCTGTGCTGCAGTGATGTCTTGTTTTCTTTGCTGTTGCTGTGGAGTTGAAAGCCCATCTGTCCTCCTTATTATGTTAAATTCATTCTGGAGCCACTTAACTGAAGTATCCTTAACCTAGTGCTTCTGCAAACTAGTACATCCACACAGAAAATAGTTATTAAAATAAACATCTCATTATCAACAGCCTAATGCAGTACCATTGTGAGTAATCAATGAGGTCTCTGGCAATCATGGGAATTATACAATATAATTGAGTTATTTGTAATAAAATTGCTGCTGAAGAGTTGCTGACTTCCCCAGTTAAACATTTTTTCTTTCTTTTGTACAGTCTGCTGATCTTGCTCTGAGTTTTCAACACATTATATTTTCTTTTTGTCCTGTCATAACTTTAGAATAGAAATCTATTAAGCCAAGCACAGGTTTATAAAAGATCATGAAGTCACATAACAGAATCACATTGTGTTCCTCAAGCTTTAAAAACATCACTTCAGGTAAGAATTTTATGCTATCTTCCAAAATGAAATAGAGGCTGAAAAGATACAGTATGAAACATTTTATGTGTTGCTTCCACCTCATGCTGACCATTTATATTTTGCCCTTTCTGCTTTAGTCTCCCTGGCAGCCATGCAGTAAAATGGGTTTGAATCCCCTGCACACTCATTTCAGAGAGCATGTAAGAGTCAGGGTAGTGCTGAAGCCTCAGCTCTGGGTAAATAAATACAGGAATAAGAAGCCTCCAGCAGATACCATGAAGGCATACAAATGCCTTTGCTTTGAAAGCCTGTGCCCCCCTCCTCATTTTTCCCTTCTCTTCCACTGGTCACTTCCCACAGACAGAAGCCTTGGTAGAAAGTTGCTGTTCCTCCCTTGAGATATTTCCACCTGTCCTGGTTTAGGGCAAAATTGGGAGGTGCTTAAACTGGTGATGAGGGTGATGTAAAATAACCTTGCAGATTTTATCAAAAAATGAATGAAAGAAAATTCATGTTCTTCAGTTTCAGGAGTGATCTCCACCCAGGTGGGTGCTGGTAATCATCGAAGTAGTAAAGTTATTAACCATATCCAACACTGGGTGTTGGCCCACTCCTTCCTGGGAAGGGAAGGGAAATACAGGCAGCTGTGATTTTGCCCTCTAGACTGTCTGACAATGTAGAACACGAGTGCACTGGATATCTTTACATTTATCACAAATATTTTCTCCTCTCCATCAGATGCTCTGGCAAATATTTGGACCTTCAGACCAAGATGGTCATTAAAATTCATAGTCCATGTTTGCATCAGCACAACTCGGTTGTGAGACACTGATATCAGGGATTTTTTATAGGAGAAAACAGGCTTGTTCCCTTTCCTGTGGGTACGAGATTTGCAGTGCTGTGCTCTGGTTCAAGATTGAGAGGTTAGAAGACACACAAGCCACCAGTGCGAAAATGAAAGGAATCAAATTCAGAGATCCTATTCTGTGCCAAGAAAAATATCAAGAGGGTAGCAGTTGAAGCTCATGTGTTTATCAGGGAGATGAATTTGCAGATGAGCTGACTCCAAGCTGCACAGGAGTTGAGGAGCTCTTCTCTTGACTGACAGCAATGTGCTGAGGACACCTCAGAAGTCAGGTGGGAAAAATCCTGCTCTCTGCAGGCTCAGCAGTCCTTCCAAAGAGAGGACACCATGTGTCTGTGGGAGGAGGATGGGAGGGTTAAAACATGGTCATGACTGCTCTGAAACAGAAGTTAAACCTAGATTCCCCCAGGTCTCCACCCAGTCTGAGAGACAGTCAAGGACAAATCACAACAAGGCTTGCAGGAGATGCTGCCTTGCACCTATTTTAATACACAGGAGTGATGATGGAGGAAGTTTTTCCCCCTCATTTGAAAAGCTGTACTGCTGTGCTTCATTTTACTTAATGCAAAAGTGGCAGAAGGAGGGAGGCAGAAGAAAAGCATCTATATCAGACACAACAGAAGGAAATATGGGAGGAGGGTGGGGAGGTGGGTTGGTGGTGTCTGGTTTATGGCCCTTCTGTGCCATCTGAATGGAACAAAAGGCTTAAAAACAGCCTGAGCATCTGTGTTACTCTCTGCACCACTATGATAATGAAAATCCACGAATGCTTAGAGGGATAAACAGCATTTCAAGTTTCCTGAGGTTATATAAAAGAAATATTTATTCTATCTGAAAAAGACTATGCAGAGGAGTATTGGAGTTAAAGAAAAAAGAAGTCATAATGTGTTCACAATGTGAGGGAGAAGAGCAGCACAGCAAGCAACCTTAACTAGGCTGTTTCCAAACTTTTGACTGCCTAACCATGCAGCCTTAATGCTCTGTTACTATATTTGTCATGCACACAGTATTATATAGATATATATAATACCAACTGTCTGGCTAGATATAGATATCTTATTTTTATTGGAATTTTATCCTCAGCCTCCTCTCTGCTTCTCTTTTCACAGTTTTTCTTAAGCAGAATGTGAAACTAATACTTTCAAATTTCAGCTGCACTTTTGAACTCGTGATATTTGAAAGCAATTTTTTTCTCATCACAGCCTGAAACTGATATGTTGTTACACAGGAAATGTTGCACATCTCAAAACCCTCCACTCACAGAAGAGGGAGGAATGTATCCTTTTGAAGGTGTGGGATGCATGTGAAAAAAGTATCACGGTTACTCTGCTCTTCGAAATTATCACTGCAACTCCTTTTCTCTGCCTCCCTTTTTCTTTACACAAGTGCCAAAATTGTCTCCTAAAAGTGCTTAAAATTCATCTTCTGTCATGTAGATGCTGCAGGTTATTTTGAAATGCAAGCTTGTCTGAGAAAGCTGTGTTATGCATATGTTTATGCTGCATAAAAATATTAACAGAAAGTAAATCCAAACTCAGCCCCATAATTAGAGCTAAGAAAGAAATTAGTGAAGCACTTAAATGATCCCCAAGGTTAAATCCTACCTGACCAATGAGAGCCAGTGACACTGGAGCCCTCCAAGATCTGTGATGATGAAAGGATCTTAGCACCCGAATAGTCTCAAAGATTTAGGTACCTAAATCTGCAGTCTATAGATGGACAATTTCTTCCTCTTTTATTACAAAATAATTTGATTTTGGTGACAAAGAGAAGGGGCAGAAAATGGAGTGCAGTCCTCCAGCCCAGCAAGGTCCATGTCTTGAATTCATGGCAGTCAAATGAAACAAAAAACAGTCTTCAAATCCTCATCCAGGAGGGAATATCAGGAGAGAGTTTACTTTTTGTCACTTCTGAGCAGGATCAGATGCAAGGTGGGAGCACCAGGGAACTTCCTGGTGTACATCCAAGTATCTTTATCCTTTTGGATGCCAGCGAGGTTGAGAAAGGGTTTTATGAATTGTGGTTTTGGATTCAATGCCTAAATCTCACATAAAACCTACCCAGGATATCAAACTGCCTCTGGTGAATTGATTTTGTTTCCTACTGTTTTTCCTGATTACTTTTATACATATATAGATATAGATATATTCCTTACACATGTGTGCATTTTAACCCCATAACTGCTGCTGTGTTATGTGGCAAATGGAATTCTGATAAAGGTGAGACCATACTCCTCATTTCTCTTCAGTCTTAGAGTTCAGTAATTCTGGACAGGAATCATTTGTCATGCATAGAAGTGTTGATTCCATCTCCAGTAATCACCCACCCATCTAATCCATCATACTGGACCAGATTATATGTAAATCTGATTAGCTCACACAAGAATGTAAAGGGGTTTCTTACTCCCCTTGCTGAGCACATCAGTCCAATAACCTGGACATGAACAGAAAGAAGCTTTACACTTTACGGGGGGAGAATCAATAATCCTAAGGATATGCTGATTAAAAGTGCTCACAACCCACCAGGAAGGTTGTGGGCAGTTTATGAAAGAAATCCTTCATCTCTTAAACTGCTCAGACCCACAGACTTGCTTGGTTAGCTGATCATGCTTTCTGCAGAAGATCTATCTGCATAATGCAACAGCTCAATAACACAGCATTAATTTTAATTAACAAATTGCTTGTACACCTTACAGCTCTATCATATTGTTGCTGTAGCCAGGGTTAGGAAATTGTCCGAAGAAAATAAATTTGAAGCAACTCAGGCACAGGTAAATAGCCTGTTATTATCCATGAACCATTGTCATTATGGTCATTTCTGAAAAATCATGTGTTTCCCATGGTTCATTAAATCTGTTTTACTGCCTGGATAAATGAGCTACTTTGAGGTGTCAGCAACAACCCCAAGCAGGAGGCTTTATTCTGCTAAGAAAGATGGCAATCAGCAACAAGAAAGGCAATCCAGAAAACATCTTATACAAAATTCATGGGTTTATTAATTCATAATGTTAAATGGTTTTGGCAGCTAACTAGTCACAGAATTTCATCAGGACGTGCACTTATAAACAAAGGGAAAGCAATAGCTTTTATTTAGCAACTTTGCTCTGATACTTTTAGTGCTTCAAGTAAAAAAAGTAAAAGCAATATTCTCAACATGGAAATTTTCTATTTCACCAAGCTTGTCTGCCAGACTATCAGAAGATGTCTTCAAAATGTCCAGCATGAGGCTTCCACCAAGATTTATCAACAAATGAGTCAGAAAAAACCCACATTATGGAACCAGAAAAAGGTAAGAAAGGAGTAGAGGGGGAGACAATGTGCCTATTTCAGCCAGGGGTTTGTGCTGCCCTTGCTACAAACAGATTTTAGAGCAGGCCAGGCTGGTTAATGTGACTTTTGTGACTTTGGTCCCCCAACAGGCACTTACATGATGGCACATGGGATTTATTTCTTGTGGTACCATTACAGGAATGCTGTGAAGAGGGACAGCAGGGACAAAGGCTGGTGCTGGTGCCTGTGCTGTGGTTTGAAGAGGAACACCCTAGAAATAAGAGAGGAAGGGAAACTACACCTTCCATTAGACCATACAAACAAGCCAGACTCCCAATTCCTCTGGAGGGAAGGGCAAGACAAGTGGAGTGGAGAAGAGTAAAGCAGGGAGAAGTCTAAAGGAGTGGGTATTGGAGAATTTCCAAAGGAGGTAAGATGCCACTACAGAGGAGGAGATATACAGCAAGCCCCAGAAATGGCAGAAATTGGCCTTGAGGACTCCAAAGAGAAGTCAGGGAAGAGGACACTTTATCTCAAACACTGAAACACTGAAAGTTGCTAAGAACTTGAAAGAAAACCTGGAAAAAAGGACTCGTCCTTCTCAAGAGGGATATTTGTCTTCCAGATTTTCATACATTTTATTCCTCATATTGTAAGTTCTGAATTTTTCCTGCTTAGCCTGCTATCTTGCTTTACTGTGTGTGATGTGGTCAGAATTTTTCCCCCTAATTAATCCTAATTTAAAGGGCTACAAAACTGTTAACTTCAGATTAATGGGAAAGGTTTGGTTTTTATTTCAGGGCCCTGCTGGTGGAGGTACTGTGAGCAGGTAACTCTACACCACCAGCTGTCAGTACTGACAAATCCCACAAAAGCAGAGGATAGGTAAAGAATAATATTGAATTACTTTAGGAGGGCTGCACAGGGACATGGAGAGGAAACTCTTCCCCCCTTCCTCTCCCTAAAATCTGCAAGATATGTGCTTATATGCAGATCTATAGCTGAGTGGCACTTTCTAGCCTTTTGCATCTTTCAAAGACAAAAATCTGGCTGCCCTTGGACATGTGCATGCAGTAGAAAACTGATGATGAGGAGACAAGGAATCAGTTGCTAGAAATCACTGAATGACAGCCCTAAAAGCTGCCTGTGAGTTACTCGAAGGTGTGCAGTGAAAAGTTTCCTGTTGATGTGTATCCACATTATAGGGTGGCCTTTTGTACCCTGCCCAGCAAAGCAGAAACCTGCCTGTGACCCAGCACAGCCTATGGGGCAGCCTGTCCTCCAAACCAGCCACACTCAGGATATTGAACACACATTTTTTTTCCCCCTGAGTGCAACAGGGAGCATGTGGAATATTATATTGGTTTCCAGCCACCTGCCAGAATTTGATGGCAGGAAATTTGCCTGGCTCTTGTCGTAGCCAAGTGACAGATAGTAAGTGAGAGGTGCCATTGTTGGAATTATCACTATCAGATTTTCTAATGCAGCCCTCTTGTAATGAGATCATACACATTGCTCAAGCTTCAATCAGAACTTCCACTGAAGGAACAAGCCTGAATAATAATAAAAGCAGAAAGCATTTTAAGTAAATAGAATTTCCCAGATACTGCATAATGGTGTTTGTTATTGCTATCTTTTATGAGCCTCCAGAAATATTTTGTGTAAGAATGATTTCCTTCAATATAAGCTGTTATCGTGGAGGTCTCCTATGTCAATTCTTATTTAAAATATATTTCCTTACAGTCCCAACATTATGAAAGCATAAATTAATACGACCTTTTTACTTCCATTCCATGTTCTTATAAAACCTCGCCGCAGCTCTCCAAAGAACAGTTACGTGCTGCGTTGAACAAATGGAGCCTAAACCACTCCAAATAATAAGATCCATTTTGGCAGTAAAAATTTATTCTATGTACATCTTTCCAAGGTCTTTCAGTGAGGACTGCAAGGAGCACTTTTTTTTTCCCTAAGCTTGAGTGTTAAGGAGCGTGGAGCTGATATCCCACTCCACTCTCCTGATGGAAAACCTCCATGAGCCTGAGCAAAAGTCACATTTTTTTGGAAAGCTCGTGGAAGCACAAAGAGGGATCCTCACAGAGCAGGCAGCCAGTGCAACAACAACACCCCAGCAACTGCAAAAAGGAGGGCAGACTATTTTCATCAGCTACAGTAATGCATGATTTCCCTCTTGCCTAAAGCTTGCCATTGGCAAAAGGATAAAGCCAAAACAAACTCCCACGGTGTGCACATTCCTGTTTAGTATTTCCCTATTAAGGCCATTTTCCTGTTTTGCACAGTTTGCTTTTTGTTATTTATTTATTTATATTATTTATTTTATTTATTTTTATTTTATTTATTATTTATTTATTTTTAGTATTCATTTTTGCTGGCAGCAGATAAAAATTATTTTGTTATTTCATTTCATGAAGTTCTGACCTCTGGATCTCCATACGCTGCTTTCTGCTAGAAGACCTGTATGATTTCAAAGTTTCTTCTTTAAGTAGTTAAAATCTTGTTTACAGGCAAAGAGGAAACATGCCTTATACATAAAGTCAAAATTCATCATTAGTACAGCTGAAATCCTAAGTCTCATCCAAGAATCGTCATTATTCCACATACAATTGTTATTGAAAGAGAAAGAACAAGTCTGTGTATAAAAAGTTCAGTAATGAAAATATTAATGCAGTTAAATTTATACACAGGCACTTAGTTTCTACCTCTTTCTGTGATGTTCTGCTCACCCTTCTGGTGTTCCTCTTACCCCCTGGGTGGGGGTTTCTCTCTCATGGTGGCTGTGTTCTCAGCAAGTTGTCAGCACCCAAAGTCATTTGCCAGGAGGAATACAATGTTCACTTTGAAGTTTTCCTCTTTCTCTGTCTTGGATTCTTCTGGGGTCACTTTTATATGTCTGCTAACATGCTTTTACAGCCAGGCTTCATTTCACTGATCTGCACCTTTGAGTTACAGCCATTTTTAAAGGTGGATTTACATGTGATTAGATACTATTTCTTTCTTTGCTTGCTTATCCTAAAAAGCAGAGTAGTCCAGCCCTAGATCTGCATTTCTCTAGCTCTGGGCACTTTGGTGTCAAGTCTGCATTCCAGATTTCATCATTCCAAGTCTCTACCCCTTCACACTGAGCTCTGTGTCTCTCTTATCCTGCCTGGCCCGTATTTACCCAGTACTGCTGGAACTGTGGTGGCTCCACAGAAAGATAAACAGAAATAAAGCAAATCAGTCAGAAAGTCCTAAAGAGCTGGAGAAACTGCTGTCACAACCACACCAACAGAAAAAAGGCTCCAGGCAGGTCAAGAAAAGTTCAGGCAGAGCAAGTTCTGACACTTTGCAGACTCAGTGCAAAGTTAATGGCCACAGCAATACAGTATTACAGATCAATGTAATGACAGCATGTCCTTACATAATATCTTTTCACTTTTCTTAGAGACATGAAGCAGATTTACCTTAAGTTTTTATTCTAAAACAGGAGTTTCAATCCCCAAATAGTTCTACAATTCTTATAAATATTTTGTTTTTTGATCTTCAGTAAAATGACAGAGATAATGAAATAATTATATACTGTAACATGCATAGGTGAAATGTATCATAAGGGACAAAGTGTTAAATTTCCTTTCTACACAATGTTTCTTGCTATTTTAGCTTCCAGCATTTTTAATTCTATCATCCAATATGGCTCAAAACAAGCCTAGAATTTTTAGCATATAAAGAAATGAAAAAAGCTGATAAGGACTGAGCCTTGTATAAGCAAAGGCAACAACTGATGAGGCTTTTTTGTACATTTTACTTTTAAAAGCAGCAAATGCCCAAAGCTCATCACTGGATTATCCAGTACATGACCACCACAATTAGATTTAATAAAAAAAATCATACCCTTATTTGTTAAAGAATGGCATTTGAAATCATGATGTCTATATGAATGCGTTCTTTTGATCTGTTTCCTCTTCCTTTCAGAAAGTTTTTTAACAATTTCCCATACTTTGTCTATTTCAAAACAGGGCAACTCATCCCAGAAACTTATAAAAACACCATATATTTTATTTTATAGTCCTTATAAAACACCATAAATTCCCATCAAAGACAAGAAAAATCATGACATAAATCTGCATCTCTATGGTCTTTGCCTGGCTGCTTCTCAAGGAACAGCTTGCTGGCCACTTAATGGGTCAATGGGCAGAGTGTTCAGTGCTAACCATTGTAACAACCCTTATCCAGCTGAAAAAATTTACTAGGAAAGACAATGCAAAGCCATGAAGTAGCTGGTGGATTTTTTCGGTTGTAAGTATCCCTTCTGTTTCCTTAGGCTTTTTGCTTCCACCTAATTTCCACTATCTTTTTTAATTATGAGATTTCACACTGGGAAATATTTCTTTTCTCTATGGCAGATACAGGGATATCTTGCCATCAAGTACTGTATTGGTGATGTGTTCTGAGAGAAGAAAACCAGTTCTTATTCTGTTGCTACTTCTCTATTTCAACAGGTTCGAGATGTCCCAGGCAGAGGGACAGGGCAACACTTCAAGATGCTGCCAACATACACAGTGAGTATCAGCTTCTGTTCTGATAAATTTATGATTATCCACTCCATTTATCTCAATGAGAAGTCAACTTTTAAATTTGCATGGTCCGTTAGGGCCTCAAGTGAGCAAGGCATTTAGGCATGTGCTTAAATCCATCTGTATTCAGGAAACCAATTAAAAACATGCTTAATTTTAATGATGGATCCTATACTGAGGGCTGTAAAGATAAACTGCCTTTAAACTTGGACAAAGTCCCCTTTCTCTTCATTTCAAAAGAAAACAGAGAAGTTCAGTGCTGGAGGTGGTGTTGGTACAAGATGAGGCTTTTCAATTTTAGGAATTGAAGCAGTGAGAGTGAGCTGTAATAACTTTAACCTAGAACAAGTAGGGTTAATTCACAAAAGCTCACTGTGCCTGATGAGACAGGGCAGTTCTGAGGCTTCTGCCTCTTCTCTGCCTGCAGAGGCAGCCTGGGGAGACCAGCACAACCAGAGTTGTTCTGTATTTGTGCAGCCAGGCCCAGAATTCCACATTCTCCCACAGGAGACACTGTGAAAGTACAAAGCAAATTAGCTAAGGGAACGTTTCTTCTCCTGTGCATTTTCATCTGCAGCTTTAATCATTCCATTAGCAGTGTCATGGATGCCTTTATTTTGTTTTCTAAGCGCTGCTATCATCAGGACCGACCAAAGCTATAAAGTTGTTATTTCACACTGAGATATGTATGAGGCCTATTGATGTAGAAATTAAAGGTTTCTGAAGAAACAGTGCTGCAACATTATTATTAGTTCACTAATTGCTCCTCTGGTTTGAATTGGCTATGACATTTCATAATATATTCTATTTCACCCTCTTCACCACACTGTGCAGGGCAGCTAAGTACTTTGAGAGCTTTGAGGAGGTATTTCTATTTATGAGGGCAAAGGCAATATGCAGACATTCCTTAAAGTAGGTCTGAATCAGCATTTTAAAAAAAAAAGTTAGAAATTAAGCAGCAGCTTGTTAAAAATGAGCTTTATTGACAGATGATTTTAGCAAAGCCAGCAGCATTTGAAATTAGTGGGAAGTGCTCAGCAGCACCACAGAATTACATGAGGAGACAAACAGCACAGCCTATCTCTGCGGGTGAGAGAAGCAGCAGGCCAAGGCTGGACTATCCCTGGAGGACTAATTTTGACCTGTATTAACTGCTTAATCCAGGGAGTTCAGTTTAACACCATCAGAAAAAGCAGAGCACATGTTTAACAAGTGAAGAGACAAAAAAAAATTATCTCAAAGCTCCAGCTCAGCTTGTACTACTCAATAGAGCTGTTAGAGCAACACCAGCCCGGGGCGCATGACAAGTGGTGGAACAAGGAGATAAAGAGGTCAGCAATAGATTTACAGATACCAACGTTACACTTCTAGACAGGATTTTGTGTTCCTTTCACAAATGTACACATTGGCAAAAAGGCAAAGATTAATTTCAGAGCAGTGCTTTGATGGGCTGATTTTTTTTTTTTTTCAAGAGAGAACTCTAATAAGAAGGACAGTTTTAGTAGCATTTGTGCCCAAATTTCTGCAGCATATGGATGTGCAATGGCAGGAAAATTCATCCTTGCTTTGCCCCTCCCCTGCCTCTTTGTTAACTTTTCCATTCTGTACCCAGATTCCCTCTCCTTTTCCCAACCACCAAGCAAATTGATCCAGACCTACCTGCAAGCTTTACTCTCCTTACATGGGTTTCATGTCCTTGGCAGCAAAACTTAGTGATGGCAGCCAGTGTCAGCCCTCATGTGCACTGGAGTCTTCACTTATCCCCCAGGAACCAGGAGAACTCTCACAATTCTTTTTTTTTTTTTTTTCCATCTTCAAGATTTTGCTGGGTTTGCAATGTGGCAATTATTCCCAGGGAAATGGAACAGAATCTCACGTTTCTCTTGGTAAGAAATAGTTAAATATTTGCTGGGTCACAGACAGAAAGCAAAAAATGTGCTCCATTTCTCTTAAACTAACCCAAGGTGCAGCGGGCCAGGAAAGAAAGAGACAGTCCCTCGTTTCCAAGGGTGTTTATCCACTGTTGGCTTATTCCAAAATATAGAAAACACTGCTGCAGTCCTGGGAGCAGCTCCCATTTTCTTGTCTGTTGGGTGGCTGCCCACACAACAAGGCTGGTGTGAAAAGGGGGCCCACCTCCTCCTCTGACCATCTTCTAAAAGAAAACAACCCATTCCCTCTGTATCCTCTTCATGTCCTCCAAAAAACCCCACGGATCAATCCTCATTTGGAGGGAGGTTTTGTTTCCAGGCCCCAGCTGACAGGAGCTTTGCTTTGAGCCTTTGAGAAAGGTAGCAATCCTTTATATACGTAAAGAGAGGTGAGAAAGTTGCCAGAGGTGTTTGGGCAGGGCCAGAATTAGGATGCTGATCAGTAGGTTTGCTCCAGGGGCTTTGGATCTGGGTTTGGATTCTGTCCCTAAGCTTGCCTGTAGGCAGGGGTGTTGTGACAGAGCTCTCTTCACCATTTCTCACTGCAGGAACCTTCAGCCTTTGCCACAGAATGGCAGCTTTTTTTTTTTTTTTTCTTTTTGCCTTTTATATGTGTCTGAAAGTGTCCTAAAACATATGCTTTTAATCTCCTTTGAGTCATCAAAGAGTTTAAAACAACACTCCTGAGAGCCCGGGGACAGAAGTGATGCTGTGCCACCATGAAATCTGACATTTTGCTAAGGTACCACATGAGTCAGTGTTTTACTGCAGATTTAATTATTTTGCTGCTATCAGAAGTCTGAATGCATTAACTTTTCAGAGCCCATTCTTTAGTGAGGCTGGCTATGTCTGCATCTTGCTCTGCATTCTTCCCTTCCAAAGAGGAATACATTGATGGTGGTGAGGATGGGAATACCAAAGCTGTCTCACTGGGTCTAGGAGAAAAGGAAGGAGCACAGAAAGCAGAAATATCTTTTTACTAACCCTATTTGGGCTTTGGTGAGAGAGATGACAGCCTGGCAAGCAAAGGAGAAAATACTCCTTAGCATCTGTAGGATAGTGAGAACAAAGGAAAACCCTGTGTGTCCTTTCCCATTGCCCTGTGTGTCTTCACCCATCCAGCACTTGGATTCTGTTGCAACTCTGTCTTCACTTTGTGCAGACTTTATTCCTTTGATCTTGGTGGATTTCTGCTCTTTGAATGTTTTTTTCCTTGGGTAATAAAGAGCCCATGTGTTTCAAGGAGTAAAGATTTACGCATATCACTTCAGAACAAGTGTTATTATATTATATTATTATTATATATTATATACTGTAGATTACATAATATGTATTATATGTTATTTCTATTATATATTGTTTATTACATAAATATATATTTTATATATTATCTTATTAGCATACTATTATATTTACAACATGAAAAGGAAAATTTAATCCTGTTTACGTCATCCAATGGACAAATGACCTCAGAGATATGCCCAGGAATGTGTTGGATCTGCAGCCAGTTGAAAAGTGTATGGGTGCCATGGGCTGCTGTTAAGTTGTGCTGTTGTGTTAAACTGCACTGGTGTTCACCACCTGTGGAGCTGCTCCAAGGTCAGAATGGAAGAATCAGGGCAATAATTAGACATCCTGTTTTTTCAATTAGAAACCACAGAGTAATGAAAAAGCTTTCCAGAAGATCACTTATTGTGTTATCGGGTTGGGTTTTTTAATATTGGCTCTTAAAATGAATTCTGCTTAAGCGGCTAACTGGACAGTCACTATTCAGCTTGGGAAGTGCAAACAGGCTGGGGTAACCAAAGGAAAAAGGATTGAATTGATTTTCATATTAATAAGAGAGTTCATTCTAGAAAGAAAAGGTTAATTTGCTTTTCAGTGAGTTTATGGAGGAAGTGCTTGTGGTCAGGGTGATAATTTATGGCTAAATCACATGTTTAAAGGCAAAAGTGATTACAGAATAGCTAGGAGCACCATTTTCAGTGTTATGCAATGGAACTGTCAACAGTGTTTTCTGTGCTTTCTTCTTCCCCCAGCACAAAGATTTGAGAAAGAAGCCAGAACAATAGCTCTGTCATCTGTGGCCTTATTTTTCCTCTGCACATCAGATATCTGAACAGATGCAGAAGCAGAAACAATACTCTCTCATCCAGCTTTGATGCTGCTCATGCTTATGGTCTGGGAGTTCTCCTCAAATACATATGGCTTTGCTAGGCTTGGGTTCCCCATGAAGGTGCTGTCTGTAGGTACTGAATTTTTAATTTATTTTTGTTAGCATGCCAGGTCTTGAGATTTGTGAATTTCTAGAGATGCAAGTAAAACAATTTATGCCTAATATGATGACTTGAGGTAGTTAAAATTATTGCAAATATGGGTTGGGGTTTCTTTCTTTCATTTTAGCCAAGAAGAATCTGTGATATTTAAGCAACTGAGTATGAGATGGGCTATGTTGTTTCTTTGATATGTCTAGGTTTAGGAGCTGAAATTTTGGGTAGTTGCCTCCAAGGCTAAATATGAGTAAGAGTGGTAGCTGTGCTGCTGATTTAAGAAGTGATGTAACAATTGTGACTTGAGGAGCAGTGACAGCACCTTGCCCATCCTACCTTTGATGCTTTATTAAAGGCTTAGGCAAACATGCAAACCTAGACAAGCTCAGCAAACAAATACCCAGCAATGTCTGCCCTTAGGAATGTTTTTAAATAAAAAAAAATGCTAACACAGCACCTTTGGAGCTGTGGGGTTTGCTACACCTGATGTGGTTTGCATGGGGGTGGAATGAAAAGCCCAGGTCAGAGAAACATCCAAAAGGCTACACTTTAAATTTCTGTCCCTTCTTGTGTAAGAGTTTGAATGTGCAGAGTTCAAACTACCCGAAAGCAAATTTTTTGTTGTAGCTTTTATGTGTTACCCTGGCCCATGACTGAAGCTCGTGGACTGTTTCTTCCTGGTCTCTGCTCCAGTGTGGGGGAGGTCAGAGCATGGTTCCACTGGTCCATCTCCTTGGCTTAACCTTTCTCCCCCATCTCTTAGCTCTGCCACCAGGCTGGATAGATCATCCACCTGGTCACCTCTGACACAGCTTTCATCTCTCCTGCTGTCCAACACCACTGTGCCAGCTTCTGGCATTCCCTGCCGTCTGAGACTTTGGCACCTGCATATTTTCCTGAGGGCTCCATCTGTGAGTTATCTGAGTCTGCTTAAACGGGGATACTTCAGACTAGAACCACTTTAAACTCATCTTGTAGTATAGAAACATCCCTGACACTCCTGAAGAAATGAAGAAAAAAAAGGAAACAGACCTGCACTTTATAGGCACTCTTGGATGACACGTACAGAAGTGCATACAGGTATTTTCACTATAAAAAAGGGAGTTCAAACTGACCAAGAAACAGATAAAACCAGTAATCTTCAGGATGCTGCCTGCAGTAAAGATTATGTATTGCAGATTACAATCTATGCTAAAAAGGGTATCTTCTTTTCTAGGGCAAAAGAATGGTTGAACCCTCCACATTTCCAAGCTCCCACACAGGGATGATAAAATCTTAACAACATGCCATTAAATATGCCTTTACGACATCTATTCTGCCTCAGCTAGATATATCTGTGAATCCACCCTTTGCACTGGAGATTAAATAAACTCCCTGGACAGCTGAGAAGAATTAAAGTAGGACCTGAGAGTTTCTCTGCTTGACAATAATATTGTCTGTCAGTTTGTGCTGTATCCAAGATACTGTTCTCTGCTCCATGCTCAGAAAACAGATATTGATGGGTTTAGCTGATTAACATCTCTATATCATTTGGCCTTTCAGTCTCAAAATACATTTTACAAAATGTTGCAGCAGGTGCTTTCTAGACTCTGTACAGTGGTGCTCAATGCAAATATTTCCATGTAACCCTCAGCTAAAGCCTTGGAACTTCTTTCTGTCTTAAACAGCAGTGCTGTCAAGTTTGGCCAGTGGAGTCCAACATTTTGACTGAGACAGAGTTTGCACCTTGTAAGAAGATCTGGGAAGGTTGTCTGACCATTCCAAGCCTCTCTCACAGGACAGAACATCAGCCTCTAGCTGGTCTAAATGCAGATATGCTGACACCCCAGTAATTTTGGGTAAGGTATCTGGACAGGGAAGGAACTCTCTGCTACATGCTTTGAAGCATATTGATGCTTCTTAAAAATAACCATGGTCTTACCTGTCTTACCAAATTTTAGTTTTGTGTTCATCAAGCTGTGAGAAGGGAGAGCTGTGAGTGTCCCTTTGGAAAAGGATAGAGGAAATCTGGACATGGGGCTGGACGTGGGCTACAGCCTGCTCCCTGCCCTGAGATTCCTATGAAAAAATGTTTGCTCAAATTTTTTATATTTAACAGAAGCTTCAGACCTTTCATTTATTTAAGCTCTACACCAAAATCACACAGAATTCCCTTAAAAACCAGTATTTTGTCAGAAAATGAAAGGAGCAAGTAACTCTGATGTGTCCACAGGAACCATCACTCACCTCCAAGGCTGGTGAGGAGAGAGGGAGATGCAGATCTGGGGAAACAAAGCAGCTTCTGAGGAGAGATCATAGATGGATTTAAGATCCATCACCTTTCTTCTTGTAAACAGATGGCCCAATCCCAAAAGTAAGGGAGTGCATCAGTTCTCAGAATTAGGATCTGTGTGCCAAAAATAAAATTCACACTTCCCATGAAAAGAAAAATAATGATAGCATCCTCAGAGACTTCCCCTCCTCAACCAGTCCATGGAAAATGGATGGAAATTCTAGGAAATAGGAAATAGGCAGCAGGAATAGTTCAACTCCCTCCAGCCCCCTGGATGGAACAGAGCTGAAAAGCTGAGCATCAGCTACTGCTAACAGCTCAGACTGGCTCTGCAGGAGCTGAGGGTGAAAGGCACAGCATGAAATGCCCAGGTCCTGCACTGAACACGGGACAGCTGGGCAGTGATTTGGGCACTGCTGAGACCCCTCCCAACAGCAGCACTTGGCCCCAGAGCTCTAGAGAGAGCCAGGGCAGAGGGTGAGGGAGGAGGCAGCTGTGCTGTTCTGGCTCCTGCTTGTTTTCAGTTTATGGCCAGGGTGTTCCAGCTGCCTGGAGCCTGCTGTGCCATGCAGATGGAACCTGCACGGAAAGCAGTGACAAGAGAATAAAGTAGCCACAGAGTGTGTGGTGGCATAACACAGATGATGAAATATAATCATGGTTGCATGGTTCTAGTAGGTATAACAATAAATTAAGACTGGAATGAAAACACTTAAATTCTCCTCTTTAATTTTTTAAAATTTTATTTTCATCAACTTCTGCTGGCTTGGGAGCCATTCCTGTACACACTTCCAAATGCCATAAAGTCATTTATGCACCTCTGGGAATCATTTTCGATATTCAGGCCAATGTTACTACAAACTGCAAGCTGATGACCAAAGTGTAGCTTTGGAATCCAATTTCAATTGGCCATTTTAGCACAAAGCTACATACTTTTGTTATTGCAAATGGATAGAGGAATTATCTTAGCTTGTAAAGCAAATCGTGTTTTGTTTATCTAGGGTTTAAATCTCCAGTGTTAAAGGAATAAAAGAGAAAGAGAAAAAAAAAGAAAAACACACAAAAAACCTGAGGTAACAAACTAAGCATCAGCATAGATTGGTATTTTCATCCAGCATGATGATTTTAAAGCACTTTTCCCTTACCATTTTCAGACACTTTCTAACCTTTCATTGCGAACTGCTCATATTTGAATTTATCTTTCTTAGCTATGGCTGATTAAAACTGGAGACAGCATTGGAGATGAGGTCTAAGTAGTGCCCTGTCAAATGGCATGAAGTCTCCCTCATCCTTACTGACACCTGTCAGGGGCATTTTTGGATTGCCATTGCCTTTTCAGGGCACTGGTGGCGCTCAGTTGTGCCATGGCCAATACCCCCAGATCCTTCTCAGCATCAGTCACCCCTAATGAGCCCCCACTAGAGAGCAAAAAGTGATCATTGTCCCCAAGGCCATTTGCCCTCTGTACTGTGGTGTGGGGGGACAGACAGAGACAGTGCTGAAAGCAACTTTGCCTCGCTATAGTACAGCTGTGTTAATTACAGCTGTGTTAATTACCAAAGAGTGGGAACAGCCCTGCCCTCCCAGCTCTGGGGGTGACAAAAGTGATTGAGCTGGGAGGGAGTCACTTGGAGTCTGCTGGTCCTGCTGAGAGGACGCAGGGACAGGAGGTGTTGCTGAGGAGACAGGAAGGAGCCACCTGGAACTGCAGAAGGAAGGGGGAAGAAGGAGAGAAAGAGCCTGTTTGGAGCTGCCCATAGGAGGCTAAAGAGAAAAGGTAGGAAGATAACAAGGCGTGAAGCCTTCTGAAGTTTTATTGAAGAGCTTTGAGTGTTGCATCAAGGGAAATACAGGTTGGATATTAGGAAAAAGTTTTTCATGGAAAGAGTGATAAAGTGCTAGAATGGTCTGCCCAGTGGGGTGGTAGAGTTACCATCCCTGGATGTGTTTAAAAAAAGACTGGATGTGACACTCAGTGCCGTGATCTAGCTGAAGTGTCAGGGCATTCGTTGGACTCGACGGTCTTGGAGGTNTGTTTGGAGCTGCCCATAGGAGGCTAAAGAGAAAAGGTAGGAAGATAACAAGGCGTGAAGCCTTCTGAAGTTTTATTGAAGAGCTTTGAGTGTTGCATCAAGGGAAATACAGGTTGGATATTAGGAAAAAGTTTTTCATGGAAAGAGTGATAAAGTGCTGGAATGGTCTGCCCAGTGGGGTGGTAGAGTTACCATCCCTGGATGTGTTTAAAAAAAGACTGGATGTGACACTCAGTGCCGTGATCTAGCTGAAGTGTCAGGGCATTCGTTGGACTCGACGGTCTTGGAGGTCTCTTCCAACCTAGAAATTCTGCGTTTCTGTGAGTGCTGTGGCTGTCTTGACTATAACACTGTATTATGAAACTTAATTCCACTTCTATTACTTTTTCCCCTGAGGTCATGCAGTTCTCCCTCCTGTGGCAGCCTCATGCTCTTTACACTGGTGCCTCCTCATGGTGTCATCAGCGAGTTTCGTTTGTGCCCTTTGTGGTGGTCAGCCTCATGCCAATGTCCCTGAAATTAATTTTATATATATATATATATACACACATGTATGTATATTAAATAAAACCAGACATGCTCTCCATTGCACTGCTTTATCAAGAGCCACAAAACCAAAGTGAGTCCATTCCTGTAGCAAGGGCGTTGAAGAAGAAAAGGGCTTAGCCAAGTACAGACATCCCTACAAGGGCCCCTCTTGCCATTACAGATCCAACCAGGAAAACATCACCAGTGGTGGGAGGGCCCAGCAGCATCAACTCCACCTGGCTGCCAGGTGCAGGGCCAGCCACAACAGCCACAGGGCACTTGGGGACAGTCAGAGAAGGAAACAGAGGCAGGGCGTGGGTCCTCCAGGGGGTGAACACAACAGGTGTCTCAGCTTTTCATCTGGATCATTTTCCACTCATCTTGCCCCTGGCTTGAAATCCCCACATGCAGGGGAAACATCTTCATCCCCCAGCTCTCTCCCTGGTCATGTAATACACACACTTTAATCTGAAGGAAGCCCAAGTCAGTGAAACTCTTTTGGCCTTGGCTTTTATTCTGAGTACCCCATGCAGGTTTTCTGAAAAAGGACTGTTATAAAGATTTCTCCAAGAAATTGGGGTCACCTGCTGCAGTGAACTGAACAGAATTGGGAAGTACTGTAGATCTGGTCTGTTTGGAAATGCATTGCATGTGGATGTGGCTGGTTCAGTTTGATGTGTGCTCCTGGCTTCCCAGGCTATTTTTAAGAGCTGTAAATGGAGCAGGTCCTGCCCCCCTCCTTCCACCCTCTCCTCCTACTCACTGATTTCTCATCTTAAATTCAATTGGGTACAAACACTGGAACAAATAATTTTCTCTCTACATTATAAGGAGAAAGGCATAGACAGAAGTTCAGAAAACACGCAGCATCTTTACAAGATAAGATCAGCACTGTGGCTTTCTGTCACAGGGTTTGCCTTTAAAAATTGCAATCATCAGCTTAGAATGTTTATCGTCCTGTGAGAGGGGTTCTCTTACCACGCTGCCTATGAAGAGAGATGTCTGTGATAAAAGATTGTCTTGATGTTGATCAGAACCTTTTAATTGCCCACAGTGGGCAACTGTTAACAGCAGAGCAGACACCCCTGTTGTCTCCCCCAGCCTTTCACAGTGTCAGCCCCAAAACAATTGGCAGAAGATGACAGTTCCAACTTGCTGATTTACCCCAAATTCAAGTCTGTCTAACTTTTGTTTAGTTTCTTACTAATTTGTGCCAGATATTGCCTATTTTGCAGAGCCAGATGCCAGCTGGAAGTGGGATGTCCCAAACTCCACAAGTAAATATTTGCCCTGTGCCATTTCATACAGAAGAAAGCACTGAACAGGAGATCCTCCTTTGAGGTGCAGAGAGTGCTCCAGGTGTCTTTAGAGCACAGGTTGAGGTGATTGGGGATTATTGCTGTAAATCAGACCTTCCAAGCAGCTGTCATTTCTTTTTAGCTCTCCCCTGAATTCTTGACTCCTGTTCTTCCATTTATCCCAGGTCTCAGGTCCATTTCCATGCTTGGTCCAAGTGGTCAAGCAAAAATTCAGGGTCTTACAGTCTGTTTCATGCAGGAAATCGATGAGGGCTTCAGATAACTTGGAGATAATTGTGCACCTTCTCAAGGAAATGTAAACTCTCCTTTTCTACCACTTTAGGGGAATTGAAAAATGCACATTGAAATCTCCTTTGTGAAAGGGCCCCCCAGGGCCTTTCCTTGGGCCAGACTCACTTTACACACCTGGGCAGTGCTGGTGCAATAATCACTTACTGCCTGAGGTGCTTGTGTGTCACCCAAACACTGCAGCTCTCTCCAGAATTGAAACGTGAGTCCACTCTTCTGGCCAGTGGGGTTCCAGTTGCGCACATCTCTGGATTGAACAGGGATGAGGCTCCTTCCTGGCCTTTGGAGATGGCCATGAACTCAGCTGCCTGCTTTAAGGTGCTCTAGAACTCCTTGCAGCCAAGGACAAGGATTTTTCCCACCATTTTAATCCAGTCCGCAGCAATACCCCTGGTGCATGTCCCCCAAAGCCCAGGGAATGGCAATCCCTGGCTCTGGAACTTGCAGCCAGCTTGCAAGACACAATTTAGCAGTCAGGCTGTCCACTTCCTAAAAAATGTAGGCTGATTTCAGGCAACAGGGAGATCATTCTGGATCTAAACCATTTATTTGCTGTTTTCCTGAGGAACAACTGAAACAATTTGAGTTCAATACAAAGGTTCTTGCTGAAATCCCATTTCAAAAGCTGCAGGAATGTTCTCATTCCTATGCTGCTTCTCACACACACTGTGCGTGTACTCACCATCTCCTTGCCCTTCAGTGCTTGGCAACTTGTAGTGCATTCAGCCCAGCAAAATCCAGGTGCAACTACAGCAGATGGTGGCACATCCCTACAGGCTTCATCTAACAGAGGCAACTTTAAGGGCACTTTCTTCAGGAAAAGCAGATTTTTTGCTCCAGAAATAGAATATGAAATGGTCCCGATACCAAGGGTTATGAATCTAGCAACAACATAGCTCTGTTGATAATGACAATGTTTTGAATAATATTTATTTGAATTGATCTGCCTGCATTACCAATATCTGTGGTGTTGCTTGGTAACCATTTCCTGATACCAGGAGACTGAAAAACACTTTTTCAAAACTAAATTACAATTCTGATATTAAATTTCACATTTTAGTGGTTTTAGTCTGTCCCCTGTATGGCTGTTTAGCCACAGCAATATTCTTGGTAATTTTTTTTATATTATCTGTTGTTTCTGGGGGTTTTTTAACATTTTTTCCTTTCCACAAGGTGGCAGGTGAAGTTACAAGTAAATATTTCATACTCCTCCCTTGGAAATATGTTGATATTTTAAGAAGAGTCAGTAAAACTGTAAAGTGAGAATTCAGGTGATCTCAGCCTCAAGCTGCATAATTCAGGATGAGTTTCCAAATTCAAGTAGAAAGCAACTCTAAATTACCAGCGGATGGAAATAAAATTTCCACATAAAGTAGTAAAGCAAATGAGATTAAAGTGTTGCATGGAAAATAGGTGAATATGTTTAAATATTAGTCACATTTCTCTGTATTTATTTTGCTGGTGGTGCAGTGCCAGCATTCACCTATTTTCCAGAAGCTGCATTGTGTGGTCATGGAGATAAAGGAAAATAATAGTAATAATAATAATAACAAATGTAGTACTGTTGATAGGATCATAATTCAGTAAAGAATAAAACACCGCAATGCTCTACTAAATTATTTGTTAATATTTACCTCAGAAAAAAAAAAGGTAGTTAAAAAGAGGAAGGAACAAACCCCACTATGCTGCAGTTTTAAAGGTGTATTCACTGATTTTTCTACTGTTGCAAATTTTAGTTTGGATTCAATTCCTTCCTGATTTTCTGAGGATTAACAAATTCACTTCTCCCTTCTCTGCTAACGAGGCCAGCACTACAGAAGGTGGCAGGACACTTGTAAATGCCAGGGGGTTTTGTTGGGTTGTGGATACTTCTGTGACTGAAGGAATGGAGCACTTTTGTGAGATGACCCCTAATATCTCTCTTGCTCCCTGACAATGCCAGATTGTGCAGGGAGCTGTCCTTGAAAATTCAATTACCACCTCCCCAAAGATGTGCACAGCGACTTTCTGAAACAGGATTTTCACACCAAGTACCCACACTTTGTTCATTTGCTTTCTCTGTGGCCTCTTTTGACTGACGGCTTGAAACTGGCAGCTCAGAGCTGTAGAAGGTCAGAAGAAATCAAAGAACATTTGTTTAACAGCTGCTGATAGTAGCAAAAATTTTAGCTGATATGTGGGTAAGTTATTACACCGATTCTATTCCATGACTCTTAAAAAAGAAAATAGATCCTTGAGATCACTTTAGAGCACCCTTAATTCTCTGGCTTTGGGGAAACACCAAAATCTCCATGGTAGATGACTGAGGAGTTCTGATTTCTACAAAAGTCCTCAGCCACTGAATGCAATTTCTAAGAAATCCTCCTCAATTCCAGCAAACCAGACAATTTGGAGAGGACTGGGAGTTTCTGTCAAGGCTGTAAAATGGAGAACACCTGTAGAAAAGGTTGCACTCTAAAACTTCCCCCCAGTTCATTGCCAGGTGAAAGCGACTTCTGACATTTTAAAAAAAAGAAATGGAAGGTTTGTTTGTCCCCAGGGCCCAACTGTGTCCTAAGTGCCACATTGCTATAAAGGCAATAGAACCTTCAGCACTGGAAATCAGAAAGAAAAGGAGATTAGAGCTCTCTGGAGTGACATCTGCAGGCAAGCTTGCTGCAAGACAAAGGAAGCCAAGAGTCCTGCTCTCACTCCTGTCATTAGATTTCTAATATTATTAATAGCATTTGGTAATAATTGTATTAAAAAATTGTCCTTTTTACAGCAAATACAAGAAGCATTTAAGCCAAGGCCAGCTGTCTTTCCAGAAGGAGTGTCATATTTCACATATTCTGGGCTCCAGAAGAGACTCCTGAGGAGATTTTTGCTACGGAAAAGGTAAAGCCCCATGGTTGCAATGATCCCCCATAATTCCAGATTCACAAATGTGGGTTTGGTTTGCTTATTTGAGTCATGGCACTATTTATGTGATAGTTTCACATTTGCTGAATTTTTGTTTCCTAACTGGGAGATGGATTTTGGGAGGAAAAAGGTAAAATAGGCTCTAACTTAAGGTACACAGATGTTTTATTAATACATAGTAAAGGAAAAGAAAAAAAAAGAAAAAAATGAAACTTTTTTTCTCTTGCAAGTGTTCATTTTTTTATAAATAACATAGAGACAAAACTTGTGATTTTTAGTCAGTTTGATTATTTAAGTATAGTTTTTTATTAATTTTTCAGGAGAGGAGTTTTTCAGTCTACGGAATTTTTTTACAGACAACTTAGAACAGTTTTTTTGAGGGTTGGAACTTTTACAGAAACAGCTGCTTGGGGGAAACTTGTTTTTATGTGAATTTTTTTTTTTAATTAGCAGGTTTTTAAGCTGTTCATGGCTTATGGAACTTAGGTATTTATGGTGTTACTTTTTAAAGATAAGTAGCTTTAAAGGCAAAGGATTTTTTTTATTTTAAGAGAGATTTTTTTTACTTTTTTTTACTGGTGCAAGAGCTTCTTATTTTTCTATTCAGGCATTTTATGGGATTACAAGAATTACAGAGTTTAATGCCACATTTCCCAGTCTATCATAAACACTTTTGTTTAAAAATCTATAAGTCATCTCCCCTAATGCAAATTTTTCTATGATTTAAAGGACAATCTACTTACAGAGTTCATTTTCACAGCGTAAACAAGAAAGTCTAGCAGGTAACACTTTTATCTTTCTTTTAATTAATCCCTTTCTCACTCTCTATCTGAGTGTTATGTTTAAGGGGTTTTTAATGTTGAATTATTTTGTTTGATTTTACTTTGGGAAGAGTTTATCTTTGGAAGGTTTATCTGCTGGCAGGAAAGAGTTAAAGCTTGCTTAGAAATAAGGTACCCGTGATTCTTAAATTTGCTGTGGTGTGGTTTGTTCAGTCACACAGGAAATTACTGATACAATAAGATGTCTCAGGTGTAGTCTTCAAGGTGCTGCCATCCCAAAATACTAAAAAAAATATCAACTCCATGCCAAGAAATGATTGTTGAGAAATTGTGAGTTCTCTTCTTTCATTTGGAGTGAGAGGGGTTAAACTCCTCGGGGTCACATCAACAATTTTTGTTAAAACCACAGAGTTCTCCTGAGGTTGTATGGCTCAGTCTAGTGAAGCTTTTCAGACAGCATTATCCTAGAGTGAGACATGCTGCTGAAAAATGAAAAAATAAACTCTCTTTTTTTCTCAGGGGAAAAAGGGCATGTTGTTGGGTGGCTTGGTGCTTCATAGGTGTGATAAGCTAAGAGCTCAATACTGCTCCCAGGTTCTGGAAATTTAACTTCTCAAGGCCTCAGTCCTTGCAGAACCAAAAATTACTGTTGTTATTTTGGTGGTCTTTTAGAATTAGACAGTTTCCTGGTGTGTTTTTATGCTTTTGATCACTAAGATTGCGCTGTTTATTTCTCTGCTTTTATTATTGTCAAGGCTAAAACGACACGTGGGAGAGAAATGTGCTCAGAAAAGACAGGCTCTAGTTTTATTCCTCTGCTCACACTGCAAAATACAGCACACAACAAATCTGCAGGCAAATCTGGACTGGTGACTTATGTGAGCCATTAATATTTAATGCATGCAGTATCTACTCTTTTGCAAGTTTGTCTATATTCTATTCTATTGTAATGTCCTGTAAACAGTCTCCAGGTAATTTCTGACATCTCTGGAGCAGGAAACTGCTATGTATACAAAATTCAAACTGTGCTGGAGATGAGAAATGATGGCAGGAATAAGTGTTAGAGCCCTTTGATCCCCCTTCCTCTCCGCAGCAATAAATATATTCAGAAAGGCAGCACTGTAGATTTAGAAATGTTAACACTCTGAGTGAAGTCAAACTCATTTACTCCGTGAACTTCTCTGACATTATGAAAACTTTACAAAGAGATCATTGCATGTGAAGTATTAAAATACTATAATTTTAACTTAAAAACCCCACTCACCAGACATTCCAGCTCCCTTCTGTAGATCTGCTATGTCTTTGAAGTGTTTTAAGAATAAGTGGGAACACCACAAAGATGGCAAAATAAATCATGCCTCTTTAGGAGTTTAGGAGTAACACAGTCATCAAATAGAATAGTATTAATCCATTTTTCATGGATTGAGACTCTGGCAGTTAGGGAGAGGAAGAGTAGAAGGGGATTGTTCTGAATGAAGGGATGGTGATGAGTGACCCTGGAAATGTCCAACACGGTGACAGAGGGGTTGTGCCTTGTCTCTCTGGTGACAAGCTCGTGCACCATTTGTCCTGGGGAAGAATTAATTGATTGGGTAAATTCAGGACTGAAGTAGTTGCAGATTTGAGAGTGGTGGGTACAGACATCTCCCCATTGGCACTGGGGAGGTTCCAGTTCCAAAAATTTCCAAGGTTTTTGGCTGGAAGCTGCAAGGAAGCACTTGTCTCCAGTGGGGAAGGGCAGGCACACAGCACCACTGCCTGCAGAGCTGCAGCAGCCCAGGCAGGAGCACCAACTGCACTGGCAGTTCCACACCTTTCCCTCTGCTGAGAGGTGGAACAAAGGGGAAATCTCAAAAGGAGACAAAGCCTGGAGGCTGGATCCGAGCAGGTGATCATGTCTGTCAGGAAGGAGGAGAAATGATGCCCAAGGGAGGACTTTCCCTCCTGATGTGAAGCTCTCTGCTGGCAACGATTGTAGGCACCACTTTCCCAGCTTCTCTAACAGGCCAGGAAATCATTGATGCCTTAATTAGTTCAGAACAGTGCTCTGCATCTTTTGGGCTGCTACAGACCTGCAGGAGCTTTGCTCCCCTCCCTGCAGTGGTGCCCCATCGATTTCAAAGTCCTGTCGTGCCCTTAGTTCTCATCTGAGAAGGTCTCAGCAGCCACCTGGGACTGAGCTAAAGGTCACAAAAGACATCTCCATTTTTCTGCTGTTTGCCTGGGGGACCCGACCTCTTCCCTGTGCTGAGCAGATGGTGGCTCCCACCACTTTCCAATCCTAGGGGGAGTCATTGAGTGCAATCCTAACCAGCCAAGTATCCCTGCTTTGGACACCTAACAAAGGTGGAATATCCAAATTTCAGCACCCAGCTTAGGCTGCTGACACTGAGCTGGATACTTTTCTTCACAGCACCATCTAGTGCTGCTTATGCAACCCACGATTCTCCTTGTCCTTGCCTTCTCTCACAGAAATACACAAAACCACATAAATTTTAAAATAAATGTAGAATGGACTCCAGTCCTTAAAAAAAAAAAAAAGAAAACAAACCCCACCTTTTGAATAAATACTGAAGGGTTTTTTTTTACTCCAAGGAAATAATGAGAGAAAAAAAATCACACCACTAGATATGCAGGGACTTGCACTGTAGAAACAATGGTGGTGGTGTTGTTACAAGAACCTCAACAAAGCAGGAAGCTAAACTAAAATATAAAATTAAATAAAATGCTGCTTATTTAACTATATCTTTTGTTTGGGCTAAGAAACTGTGTATGGTTAAGTGTGGGTTTACCTAGATGGATTCCTTTGCCTTTTGTATGCCTTGTCCTTGTTTTCTAACCTCAGAAACTTTTTCTAGCCTCTAACCTTGTGCTTAACATTGTTAAAACATGTTTAACTTCACTAAATAACAAATGCCAAAGATAAAGATTGTCTTTGCCAATGGCTCAACAACCTCCATCAATTACAATGTGAGTCCTTGCAGGAAACTTTCCCTCCCTGATGACCATTGCCGCAAGAGGCAAAGATCCCACAACGTCTCCCCCAAAATTTGATTTGTCCTTTGCTATGGTAAAAGTAAATGGGAAATAAAAAGGGAAGAGAGTAGAAATAAAAAAAGGAAGGGAAAAGATAGAAAGGACAAAAGGGAAAGGGGAAAAGAATAAAGAAGAAATAAAGGGAAAGGGGGGAAATAAAAGGGAAAGGGGAAAAGGAAGAGGACAAGGAAAAGGGGAGTGAGAAAAAGTAAATACAGCCAAGCAAGAAAACTGTTTATTGTATATTATTTTTTTAAATCCTGATTATAACAATTTAACTTTTTCAGCCATCCTGAAAATAGCCAAAATATGGAGGGGGAAAGCAGCCAGACATTTGCCTAGGGGTGTTTCACATGGCCACCTTGTACTGCTACAATAAATTCCTCGGGAATCTTCTGGAGATGACAGTGGGAAGCAGCAAAAGAAAGCTGCAGTGAGTAGCAGAGTCCTGCCTATGGATGGCAGCTGGATGTGCAAGTGTTTTCCTTCTCTTAAACTCAGTGTCTAGTCCAGTCTCATATTCATTTATTGCAGCTTTGTCATTTGACCTTGACAGCTTGTAAATGTTCAGGACACTGTTCTTAAAAGTGGTTCTGTCGTGTTGGGCTTTCAAGTCACTGGTTTCATGGCTGGACTTTATGGGCAGAGGTGCATGTTTTAAAGAGCTCTTGTGTAAAATCCCTGCAGGCTGTGCCAAAGGCAAACTAATGACCACTGGTGGAGCTGCAAATGGAATTGGATAATATATTGATACCAGCAGTAAACAGCATTCGATTTTTAACAGCAACTAGGATAGAATGACATGTGTAATTTAATTTATGAGCCTAATTTAAACATTGGAGAGACTTGACACAGAAAAAACCAGTTGCTGTGTTGTTCCTGCACTTTTATTTTCTGCCCATCAGAAAAGGGGAAGGATGTTACAGCAGTTGGTGTTAATTTGTTCATCTGCTTATGCTGTTGGTATTTCTTGCCTGCTCGTGGCACTTTTACAAGTAATCCTGGCTGCTCTTAATCCTCATTCAAAGAAGCAATTGATTTTATTGTGACGATTTATTATCACGGATCAGAGTGCAAATAATGCGTTTTTGCTTTTGGCACTTTGTCCAGCCACAGCTGAAGTTACCAATCCTTTTCTGTTTCTCTCTGCAGGGAAGAGAGAAATGTCTGCACTTCTGGCTCCAGAAGTGCAAATCCTCTTTCTTTGTGAGCAGCTTTGCCCACACAGGTAAATCACAGAAATAAATTCACATGCACAAGACCATCCCACTTTGGGACCAGAATGATTGTGCTGGAAAGTTTCTAATTCTCCTTTTCCTTATGGCACACATTTTTAAAGATTTTCAAGCTCTTTATAGTAATAATTAAGAAAGCTGAGGGTCTGAGCCTGCCTGAACTGCAGTTCTAGTAAAATGTTGAAAGAGAGCAAGGGGTCCAGGAGCAAACAAAAAAGTCCAGCTCTTTTTTTGCTTTTTTTTTCTCTTTTTTTTTTCTTTTTTTGTGTATTCGAATGATGACCTTATGAAGTATATTGAAATGAAAGAAAGGAGCATTCTCCAAAGTTTTTGTACCAAAGAAAATAAACATTTCTAACTTTTATCTGTCTCATTTGCAGGTCTTAAAGGCCAGTATTGCTTCACATGTACCTTTGCTAAATAAAAGTGCTCACTAGATTGTGGTAAAACACAGTTAAATGGGAAGATTTCACTCTGGTGGCCACTGAAAGACAAAATGCACCATAAAACACAAATCTATTCACCAGAAGATACCTTTTACTGACTAATAAGGAAAACGTTCCTGACTTTCATAGGGAGAATAATATTAATGCTTTTTTAAATGTTCCTTGCTTTCAGGACGTTCCTGAGCTTTAGCAGAGATGTTTTGAACAAAAGCATTGGCAGCCCAAGGAAGGTTTGGGGAAATCACAAAAGGGTGACCCACACCTTGGGGACTGGGTGGGTTTAAGGATGGCAAGATCAGTTATAGGAGCAGGGTTTTCCTGATCAAAACAAAACAAA
>VWZU01019459.1:0-10437 GCA_013397095.1 Sterrhoptilus dennistouni
ATCCAGAAGGACCTGGAGAAGCTTGAGAAGCAGGATGGGAATTTCCCACTTATTTTCTCACTTCCCACTTGGCAAAGTGTCACTTTCTGCTCTAAGTGCAAGTGCAAGAAGACCAAGGACAAGGTGCTGTACCTGGGTCAGGACAACACTTTAAAACACAGGCTGGGGGATGAACAGAAGGAGAGCAACCCTGCAAGAAAGACTTGGGGGTGCTGGTGGATGAGAGGCTGGACATGACCCTGCCATGGGCACTCCCAGCCCAGAAAGCCAAACATGTCCTGGAGTGTATCAAAAGGAATGGTCAGAAGGTTGGGGGAAGGGATTCTTCCCTTCTACTCCACTCTCATGAGGACCCATCCTGGAGTGCTGCATACTCCTCTATGTTGCTCAGCACAGTAAAGACATGGACTTGTTGGAGCTAGAAGGACCACCAGGATAATTAGAGGGATAGAAAACCTGCCCATCAAGAAAAGACTGGAAGAACTGGGGCCGTTCAGCCTGGAAGAGAGAAGGCTTTGGGGTAACTGCAACCATCCAGTACCTGAAGGGAGCCTACAAAAAGGATGGAGAGAACAAGACAGGGGGAATGGATTCAAACTGAAAGACATGGTTTAGATTAGATATTCTGAAGATATTCTTTACTGTGAGGGTGATGAGGCACTGGAAAATGCTTCCCAGAGAAGCTGTGGATTACTTATCCATGCTCAAGACCAGGGTCAAGACTTGGATGGGGGTGTGAGCAACCCAGTTCAGTGAGAGGTATCCCTGTCCTGGAATGGATGATCTTTAAGGTCCTGTCCAACTCAAGCCATTCTATGATTCTCTGAGTGAAACACAGCATGGCTTACAAGAAAGTGTTCCCTACAGAGTTCAGTACCAACATAGGAAACTAACCACCTCCTAAATCTCTAATGCAAGTACATGAACAAATCTTGATAAAAGAGGTGAAACTATATTTTCTTGCTCAGAGTCACTGGTGAAGGTATAATCATCGCAATATACTGGCTCTCATGAAATGTAGCTACCTTATCAACAGAGGAAAATTATTTAAACTTTGTGTGAGGTTTTATTAGAGAACACATTTATTATACCATTTACAAGGGAAATTTAAAAAAAGTAGAAGAAAACCCTGCTTGACCATCTACTTATCAGTTAAATATAAATCCTCCCCTTTCTTTCCTGTGTGTTTTCAAGCTCATGTCTATAATTTTTTCCTCAGATGTTACTGTGATCATTTTTTCCAAGCACTGTGTCCTTCAGCTGGGGTTATTTATTATCTGTCCTTTTGTTATAATATTGAGGACAAAGGAGAAATTTTTCTCCCCTCTGTATTTTTTCCCTTGTTACTCTCTAACTGTCCCTTTTCTCTTTCACCCCCTTTCACCTACACATCCCTCTATAGAGTATAACACATAAAGGAATAATTTATTCTGAGCCAGGAAAACACCCTTATGTCCTCTGGAAATTGCACAGCATGGACTAAAAAGAATTATGCATAGGTACATGCAGAGCAAAGGTACCTACCTGCTCACCGTGTTAGTCATCTCAGTGAGAAAGGCACGTTCAAATACTGACAAGTACTGGCTCAGAAACTGGTCAGAAACCACAATCATTCTTACATAGCCTTCTATATCTTAGGATGTTTATATAAAACATTATCTTTGTTGTTCATACAGCTGCACCTATTGCTTGTATATCTTTGCTAGCATTAAAAATGAGGCAAAAATACTTTCTAACCTATCTTGAACTAACAGCTGACAACAGCCGAGTCAAAACCCCATTAAAACAGTGTAATTAAAACAGTGACCTTATTTTGTGTGGAAGGGTTCGTCCTTCTAAAACATATTCACTACTAATTTACAGGAACTCTTTACCTCATAAAATAAAATGTTCACCTCTGCTTACAAGAGAAAGAAACCCAGTGACAAGGACTTCACCCCTCACAGTAACTGCAGACCAGCAGTCACTCTGCAGGGCCTAATTAATTATAATAGAACAATTCATATAAGTGTGTTTTGGTCGAAAGGCTGTTGCAGAAGCTGAATTTTTGCAAGACAGTGAAGTTGCAGCTGGACACTTGACCTCTGCTGCAACTAGATGGCCTTAATCAACACTGAGCCTGAATAGACTGTGAAAGCTCTCCTTTTCCTTGACTTGTTTCTCACATTCCTGTCTCACAGGTTAAGTCGCCCATTTTTTATTGAGGCACTGATTTATTAAACACTAAGTTGGAAAAGTTCATTTTATCCACATATTGCTTTTATCCACATATTACACTATACTGCAAGGCATTGTGGGTTTTCTTCTATGGTAAAATCAAAAAAGAGGAGGAACTTGGGTGGGAGGTTAGAGCTGTCCATCATAAAGCTTCAGAATTAATGTCTTCAAAAGGAACAAAGCCACAAATCCTGGTCAGATTACAGGGTGACTAAGGCTTTAGAAATATGCATCAGGACAAACATGAAATGCTTTTTGACATCTACAACTCTGAAAAGGTCACCTAACAATCTTTGCAGGGCTGTTGCTTACCCTATATCACTGTCTAAAAAGTGGGCATGAAGTATCAAGTACAATGGCAGGATACGTATTTGTCAAAATTCTGACACCACCATTTTCCTGATGATGAGATGTTGCCCAGAAACTAAAACTGGCTAAAGCTAGGCTCGACTGATACTAAGTGTAGGTTCTTCAGGATACCTAGTTATGCATGGCAAGAATTCATGACAGAAGAAGCAACTGCTAATAATGATTTTGATTTCTAGAAATACATGTTCAAATTCATATGCAGTAGTTTCTTTCTTCCAAATCAGATTAGGCCTGTAGAGGAAAACTCGAAGCTATCATCTATTATTCACAGGTGGTAAGCTACATTTGGATAGAGGAAAGTCTCAACAATACACTTCATTCTAACTTCTTCCCTTCAGCTAGGAACACAGCTACATTTCCTCCCAGACCTTAGGTTATTCACAGGTAATCACTTATTATACTTTTGACCGGTGTCAGAAACCACAGCAAAGTTAGAAAGGGTCTCTAGAGGTCACCTCATCCAACTGTTCTGCTCAAAGCAGTCATACAGTTATTGACCCAAGTCTGTCATACTGCAGCACCCTCCTCTTCTACTTTCCCCATCAATTTGTAATACAGCGTTGATTCTTTCTCATTCCATATGTATACATGACCATTAAGGACAGGCTTTTGTCATACTTGAGGATTACCTGACCCATCCATTTTTCACAGTAAGTGAAAAACAAAAACTATTTCTTACCAGAAATATGCAACCTTGCTTTTGTTAAGGACAAGTCCTGATCACAAAAGCAGTCATGGCCTGCATTCACAAGACCCTACTTCATAACTACACTGAGTTCGCTGCTTAAAATCATCTTGACTTCAGTAACAACTACATCTAAATTATGCTGTAGATCATCAGCACGCCTTTCTTAGATGATGCATGGTTATAACATTCATCCATCTTTTGAGTTATTAGTGAAATAGATCACAAAACAAGGCTATTCAGTAACATATGATAATGTACAGCACTTTTCAGGGAAAAAAGGGGTTCAGGAACACAAAAAGGAGGCAATGTCGTTTACAAGAGAATTATATATGGAGAAACTACTCGTCTGTGTGTATCTTTGGAAGCAAATAATCTTATCCCTAGCCATTTACACCTCCCAAGAAGTTATCTGCAAGACCTTAATCAATATCCTTAAAAGGCAACATACTGGGAAGTCAACCTGATCTTGTCTTTTTCTAATGATTAGCTTAGAAACAAAGCTGGCCATTCAGGATTTTTTTTTTTTAATTATTCTAAGATTTTCCCTTCAGAGGCAGCCACACATTACATTTAAGGAAATATTTTTAGGTAATGTAATAAATAAATAAATAATCTCAAAAATTTAAAAACAGCACTTTTTGAAATAAGCATTGCATTACTTCACAAGGTGACATGAGAGCTTGTAACCAGAGAAACTTGTAGAAGTGGCAGAGGATAGAAATTTTCTTTGGCTTCACTCCTTCCTACTCTTTACATTTTTTTTAGGAAGAGGGGGAATAAAAAGTCAATTTGAGCACCATGGCCTTTGCAACTTCTCTTCCCCAACCAGCAGGCTATGTCAACCTCATCCCTGTTTTCATCAATTACAGGAAATCACAGGAGTCTCTATAAATGGAATTTTCCTTCTACATTATAAACCACAGATTCTTTTCCTCCCCATGGATGTATATTCAGTTCAAGATACAATAGTCTGCAAAATATTCTCAATTTCATCATTCCAGAGTCCTCTGCCTTCACTAGAACACATTACCAAGCCCCTCTCCTACTAAGCAAATCTCTCTGACTCTTCCTATTGTAGGCTCCATCCCAACACTAAGACCCATCTTTTTACCAAGTGAATTTAATAATCTGCCACTTCTCTGGGCCAGCTGAGGTGAGAAGTGCTTGCTCTGTAAGAGCACTCTTTTTCTCCCAGCATTTGGGTTTAGGTGACCTGTTGCTGTGAGCTATCCCTACACACTTAGAACAGAAAAACTGCCCTTACAAACACTTGTATGCAATTTCTGGTCTCAGAAAGATGAAAACACCTTTCCTTAACTTTGCAGAAACTTTATTTAAATATATCTATAAATAGGCCCATTAAAATCAAACACTGTCCTCATGTGTATAATTATATAAATACTCTTAGGCACTTGGAGGATTAACTGGCAAAACCCCATAATCTTAGGGATGATATTCATTATATGTTTTTATTTAAATTATGTAATATTAATGCCAAATATTTTTTGCTAGTAAAAGCATCTGCCTAAGTATCTGTGTGGATTAATTTTATTTCAGCATTTATATCATCATTTATTTTATTGCATAAATTCACCAAAAAGTAGCCAGACTGGTCTCTAGCATCTATTTCTGACATTCTTTTTTAAATAGTAGGAGTACTCAGAAGCTTTAAAACAGAATCTGTTTAGCAAGGTGTTGAAAATATATAAGATGGAAAAGAAGATAACTACCTTGTAATGTCTATAATCTTTATTATTTTTTATTTATTGTTATCCATGTTGTTGTCACAAATATATGCATACTTCAGATGTCAACTCTTCAGTAAAACTGAAGACTTTTAGTATGCTGTGCCTTAAATGCCTTTGCTCCCTTCAGCTACTGATGTCTCTAGCCCCTGTTCACAGGTCTGCCGCAGATGCTTCCACAGCCATCTTTGATAGTAGCCAGTTGTATTGATATGTCATGACCACTTGTATTTGTTTCCACTTGACCTCTGAACCCTGAGCAGACATTTGACAACTGTTTTTCTTCCTTTTTCTTTTTTTTTTTTCCTTTTTTTCCTCTTTGGCTTAATATAAAGGGAGAAAATTACTTTCAATACCTCTGGAAGTGTCACCAGCCTGGGTATGGAGGACCACTGAATGCAACTAGGTTTCAAAATTAGGATGCCTTTTGGCAGCTCCTGGTTTTTAATGCTAAAGGAATTTCATCTCAGTCACCTGCACTTGCACCATGAGGTGCCATGGACTACTCAATCTTCAAAAAACATTTTAAGGATACGTGAGCTAAAAGCAACACTGAATTCTGGATGGAAAACCTTCCACAGAGAAAAAGTGCTTTTCAAAAGAGCAACTTCATTGAAAGAACTGTTTTCAGCCTTTCTGCACTTACCTCAGTGTCTGAGATATATTAATCAATGTGTAGATACCTTGAGAATCATACTACAAAAAAAAAAAAGAATACAAGGCAAAATCTGCTTTGAAAAGAAAATTAGTGGAGGAGAAGTATTCTTAGATATGATGACTCTATGGTCTGCTAAGATTAACTGTACCAAACTGTTCTACAGCTCCTCACTGTTTACCAACATTATCTGTCTTCTCTGCAGTGGATAGAATACAGCCAATGATAAGTCAAAATTACACTGCTTTATTATAGTAAAGTTTAAAGTCCTCTGAACATAGCTGGCATCTGTGTTAATGCTGGCCAACTTGTGTGTGCACAGTATGCCATAGAAAAAGACCTGTGTCCTCTCTTGAGTCTGAAAGAGTCCAAAAGAGTTTTGATACTGCAGATACAACCAGTATTAGTCTCTGTTAACAGCTCTCTTGGTTTTGCATGGTACCTGGTTGTCCTAAAAATCAGCACTGTGTATACTTTCCTCTGCTGTTTTATGTGGGTTATTAAATTATTAAAGTTTTTGTTTCTTCAATTTGCTAAACAACCTGGTTCACTTGGGCCCTTTTTCTTTCAGATAATCACTGTGGGAGATCTGCTGCACTCTAATGAATATTACTGGCAGGATTACGTGGGGGAAAATGTGAGTGAAATATTTCCTACCAATCCTGCAAATAATTTCTTAGGAAAAAAGCTCACTCACACTGTGCTTCAGAATTATCAAGTTATTTATCTCTCAAGTCTTTAAATAATTCAGAGGAAACCTGACATTTGGATAGCAACTGAACACATTTTTTATATTATCAGGAAAAGATTAAATTAGAGAAACATACTGTGATTGAAAGAGCAATAGAGATTGTGGCAATGTTCCCCATATACAACTATACTGTACTAACTGAGCACAGCTTGTAAATGTGGTAGTGCTTCTCTGTGACACTTGTGGAGTGGGAGACGACTGCAAAGTGGGAAAGTTGCTCTTCCCTACCTTGTTTTGCTTCTAAATAAAAATCTCTTATTGTTCTACACCAGCAGGGAATTATCCTTCTTGCTAATTTGGTTGGTTTGTCTGTCACTAGTCTCACCAAAAGTGCAGATTTGACAGTGAGGGTTTGAGGTCTGGGTCCCAGGATGATTGTGTTTCAGAACACATATGCGTGTGTGCATGTGATTCCTGGCTCCTGGAGAATATGTGAGCAGGCCAATGCAATGGATCACAGTGGGTGTCCCCCTGAAGGCCTGGGTCCCCAGAGATCCAATAAATGTAGCTACAGCACAGAATAAATGCAAGAGGAAAGAGACAAGCTGCTCCAGGGCTGGAGAAGGCAATCCTGACACCTGGACATGAGCCCAGATGTTTTGAGAGTTTGAAATATTCCTTGCTGCTCTCTCAAGAGTACACTCTGAGCCAGCTGGCTCCTACATAAACAAACACAGACAGACAGTGACACTTTCAAGCTATTAATTAGTCCAACTTTCAATGAAGTTAATTTCAGAAATTAGGGTCTTTCTGTATCACAGAACTTAATAATGAATGCTTTGATGAATTAAGGTCTTTTTTTAGTTCTCTTCTTTAGCCATTTCATAGAAGAAACATTTGTGAATAGAATCTGGCATTAACCTCTTTCATACACAAATAAATTACTTTTGCATTGTTTACACATCACAACTAAAAGAAAATATCTCTTTTTATTACCTACTCATTATATTTCAGGTAAAAATAGCTATGAACACTATAAAACTAAAAACAGATAGGCAAGGGCTGAACTTGGTTTCCACACATTTTGTGTCCGTATTTCTCTTTGTCCAGTGCTGCAGCATAATGCTTTACTGACAGTTTTCATTAATCAGTTCCTATTCTAGATGTAAATTAACCACTCTCACAAACAAGAGTCCTCTTTATCACTGCAGTCTTCACATCTTGATTTTTAGACAATTTTTCACAGGGTTATTCATTAATTAGGTCTTTAATTATGGATTAATTAGCAGCTGAATTACAATATTCCTTATACTTTCTCAACTCTTGTAACACTAATATGTTTGCCATCAAGCATGATAGATGTTGCATATACAAGAGGATTTATTACAGATGTATTCCCCTAGCACTTCAGTGAGCTGACTAATTATTCTTCCACTTACAATGAAGCTAATGAAACACTGGACTGATGTCTCTGACAAAAATCCTCTTTTTTTTTTTTTTTCCCACTGGGTTTTTCTGAAGAGAGGTCTAATTCTCTTAAGACTGAGAGACGGATGATGTATTTGAAATGGACATGTATTTTTAGATTGTTTCTTATCAAAGGAAAAACAGCTCAAAAATGTATTACATATTTGTAAAGCTGTTGAATCTATGAATGTGGCTGTCGTCAGCAGGTGTAAACAATTGTCCTAGGTAGAATACAACAGAGCCCTGGGAAACCAAAAACATGTTCTAAGGACTGATTAGAGAGATCCCCCTTAGCTTCTCATACATAGACCTGTGGCAAATAAATTTGCATTTATTGTCACTGGGCAAAACACTGAGGCTTTCATATACAATTAGATTATCTTAATTAAGCATAACATTACACTCTCAGGTTTCTCAAATTTGGTTCACATCCACTGTGTTTTTAAGACAATGTTTCATTGGCTTCTTATTTGTCTTAAGGTTCCTAAACTATTCCTGAGAACTGACGTTACTATTACTTAACTTTCACTTACCCTTAGAGAGTACAGCCTCTGAAATTATCTCTGTGAATGACCACATCATAAATGTTATTTTAGACTCTCTGTCCTAACTGACGCTAATTAAAGACCCTCAAAATTTATCATTTTCTTTTGTTCCCCAGGGGCCATTTTACATATAGTGATCTAAGAATTCAATCCTGTCACCAGCCTCTACTGTAGAAGAGGAACAATAACCTATGTCTGACCTATAGCAGTCCTATTTCCAGTGTTAGATACAAGATCATTAGTTGTATAATGAGCCAAATGGTCATAACCAACTGCAAAGATATTAAATTCTGTGATTTAAGATGGCAGATAATTTAGACAAGCAAGAGATGATGCTGCTTTCAACCACTCCAGCAGTCAAGTTATTTTAGTTCTAATGTCTGAGGAGAGCAACATGAATTAAACTCTTCAGTATGATTTACCTCTTTGGTTAATAAGCATTATCATCTATCCCTGATCCTTGAAACTGTGCTCAGTTAACTGCTGTTGAGAGGAAGAGAGCTGGTCAGCACATTTTAGCCTACAGAAAGTAACATGTCATTGATAGCACATAAATACTTCTGGTAGCAACAACAACAATAATGACAATATTTGACTTTAAATGATAAGCTGTGTTCACAAAAGATATAGCGGGCTGTATTTCCCATGCCAGTTAGATTAACTGTAAGTAGCCTTCAGAAACTGAAGTTCTATAACTCTTTTTAAATTCCACTCTAGATTTTGACAGACAGCAAAGATAAATGACTGACCTCTCAAGCCATTTTTTTATTGAAAATCATTCTCACACCAGCATATGTCCTTGAGATGTAATAGCAGTGGTTTATTATAACTGAGTCACAGAGTGGAACTTGAAAGGTTTGCTAAATTATAAAGTTTGGATTTGTCACAAGTGTAAATCTATTTAGAGGAACAATGCAAGAGGTGAATCTCACTCTCTTTAAAGATTTCCACCAAACATACTGCCTTGGACTGAATGCTCTCTGTTTCAGCTATTTTTCCCATAGGCATTGTTTTTAAAGACCCACAGCACAATAGCAGCAACCTGATAGCTACTTCTCACTTTCCCTGCCATTTTCCACCTTGACCCCATACATCTGAAGAAACACAATAATCAGCAAAACTGTCACTTACCTACTACTAAAAACCACAAGTGTCCAGAGCTCCTGAGTGCGCTCTGCAGTCATTCAATGTGGGATACGAAGGTTGTTTATAGCATAGCATAGCTCATGGCCAGCCAGATCTGTTTGAACCCCACAGCGTGACTAGCCTTCCAGATATACTAATATGCTATATTTGTAAAGTGATAACATGATCTGTGGTCTTACAGCAGAGACACGGGCAGGATAAAGTGTCTGCACTGCATGACTCAACACAGGATGGAAACAATCCTCCCAGCACCTCCAGTGCTAGGACAGCATCTCATTTGCTTCAAGGAAAGTGTGACAGAGCTAATGTTACTCATGCTTATGTATATTTGTTGGAAAAGGGCAAGCAGAATAAAACAAAAATGCATATACAGTCTGAGTTCCTCTAGTACAGACTACCTTTTCCTTCCCATGTCCAGTCAGTTCTGAAGTAAATATACATATATGTACACAGACTAGCACCATGCAGTTTGCATGGCTGATCGATTTACATCAAATTCTGTTTTTTCCTGCTGATGGTGGCTCACCTGTTTTTTTTTACCACAATGCTTGTCACTGACAGCAGTACTCCTGTTTTTAGTTAGTGGACCAGAAGGGCAGGACTATGGGCAGCCAGAGACCATCTTGCTGCAGAATCAGCATTGCTAGGGCAGGGGCTGATAAGCTGAAGAGGCTGATGTGGGCTCCTGAGCCCTGGACAAAAGGGAAGGGTCCTGGGGATGCAAGAAGGAAGATGGACATGGACACAGAAGCCCATCAGGACCCTTGCCCTCCCTGATAATTCATCATGAATGGCTGATATTTTCTGATCATACCTTGGAGGGAGGGAGGCAGGAAGGAAGGCAGGCAGGAAGGCAGGAAGGCAGGCAGGAAGGCAGGAAGGCAGGAGGGAAGGAAGGAAGGCAGGAAGGCAGG
>VWZU01019460.1:0-18090 GCA_013397095.1 Sterrhoptilus dennistouni
TTAGAATATTTAACACAAAAAGAAATATACTGTATTGTAACAAAGTGCTCGCTCTCTTGCTCTTTCCTTCCTCTTTTCCTCTGGTCTCTTGCTTGCTCTCTTCCCCCTACTCTTACCCCGTGTCTACCCCTTAGTGCTCTTCTACCCTCTCTCTCTCCCCCCTTTCTTTTTTGGGGCTTCCCTTCAGCTGGGGCNGCTTCCCTTCAGCCGAGGCTGGTGGCTGAAGGCCAGGCCCTTTTTACCATGACCCTTGCAATAAAACCACATGTTCTAGAATATCTCAGGTCTACAGAGTTCCTTGTCCCTGCTGTCCATGGATGCTACTACATATCACTACTACACTTCTCAGCTGGACAGGGAAGAGAAAACATATTAAAAGGCTCATATGTTGAGATAAGTACAAGGAGAGACAACTACCCAGTCACCATCACAGGTAAAACAGACTTGATGTGGGGTTATTAACTGAATTAATTAGCAATCAGAATCAAAGCAGGATAAAAAGAAAACAAAACTTAAAAATACCTTCCTGCCATCCTTCCCAGAGTCTACCTCCTTCCCCACAGCAGTGCAGGGAAGCAGAATGGCACTTGTAGTCCATTAATGACATGTTGTTCCTGCTGCTGCTCAGTGAGAGGAGCCCTTCTCCTGCTCNAGAGGAGCCCTGCTCCTGCTCCACTGTGAATCCATCCCATGGGGTACAGTTCTTCACAAACTGCTGCAAGTGGGTCCCACAAGGTTCAGTCCTTCAAGAACAGCCTACTCCAGCTTGGGAGTCCACAGGGTCACAAATTCTACCAGGGAACTTGTTCCAGTGTGGGCTCCTTTCACCATGGGTCCCAGGTCACTGCCATGACCATCCAGTGTGGCCTTCCCACAGGATCACAGCTTTCTTTGGTGTGGAGTGCTCTGTGGGCTGCAGGTGGATCTCTGCATCCCCATGGCCCTCCACAGGCTGCAGGGGCACAGATGCCTCACAGTGGGCTACACCTCAGGCTGCAGGACAATCCTAGTTCCAGTACCTGGAGCAACTNTACCGTGTGCAACTCCTTGCCCTCCCTTCTCACGCACCTGGTGTCTGCAGAGTTTTTCCTCTCACATATTCTCACTCCTTTCTTCTCTGAGCCCAATTGCATCTGTGTAATAATTTTTCCTTCTTAAATATATCAGTGTCCTGAGGTGATGTTATGACCCTTGTGTCCCCAATTATGTGTTCTGTTTATGCTGGATATTAAGTTCTACCTTTAGACTGGTTCCAAGAGCAAAAGGGGGGAAAGAAGAAGTGCTGAGTTTGTTTTCAGAAACTGCACTCGCTCCCCTGCATCCTTCTCACAGAGTGTTTTCTATGGATGGACTGTGAGAGAGAGATCTCCTTTGCTTTTTAGTTAGTTTTTAGCTAGCTGAGGCAAAAAAATTCCCTGGACTGTATTTTTTTTCTTGGAACCATTTAAACCTGTTCTGAACTGAAAAAAACTAGAAAATCCCCAGGAGCTCACACCTGTGGCCCACTGGGGCCCAGGATGGCATTTCCCAGTGCAGGAGGGACTGATGAGAGACTGAATGAGCTGAGCTAACCCACGGCAAGGACTTCTCTCAGTTTTACCATCTCTCTTCAGAACAACAAGAGGTTTTATTGTTTAATATTATTCAATTTTTTTATGCTTGCGAATGCTTTGTTTGTTGAATAAACACTTTTTTTCCACTTTTCTCTAAGGAAATTTTTTCCCAGACCAGCTGAGAGAGGAGCTGCTTGAATCTGCTTTCTAGAGGGACCCCTTTGGAAGTTTCCACCCAAATTTCCCCTAAACCAGGGCAGAGAGACATTACTGTCATTCTTGATTGGCTTGGCCTTGTCTGATGGTGGGTTCATCCAGGAGCCAGCTGGCATTGTCTCTGTTGGACATGGGGAAATGTTCTAGCACTTTGCCTCAAAAGCCACCCCTAGAGCTGCTCCCATTCCAATACCTGGCAAAGCAAACCCAAAACATTTTCATTGCTAAATGCCACAAGAAAGACTGCCTAAATTACTCGATTTAGTAACACTGAAATATAATTATAAGTTATTATTAAAATACAGAAAAATTAAATAGCTTTGTAGACTTGTTAACTTACTGGTTTTCGGAAGTTTCTGTATACAGGGGTATCTACCTCTGCTGATATTTTTTAGCAGCAAGATAATGACAAGGTAGCAATTGCATCAATTTAGTAAAAGTTCTTCAGTAACTCTCATGAAGCTGGAGACAAAATCACAGTTATTCATTAGCAATTTATAAATGAAGAAAATATACATTTTCTGGTTTATTTTGGAAAAATAGCACAGCCAAGATAACATGATTTTTTTTAAATAGACCATGCATAATTTCTTGTCACAATTTCCTTACCAGATACCCAGGTCTTTTGGATTGACACAGCTTTCTGAAAGACTAGAGTGTCTCCTAGTTTTCTGTGGGACACAAACATTGTCAGATTACTAACGTTTCCCCAAGGGGCTTAAGTTCTTGGTCCTTCTGACTTAGCCCAGCATGTAGAGCATGTCCAGAAATGGTTCAGTTTTTACGGCTGACCCAAGTCACAGACCCGATCCCCTTGGGTGTGACTGCAGGGTAGGCCAGTGAGAAAGCCACTGCAGCCCCTGGCAGGTTTGGGGTATAGAGGTTGCAGACATGTAGCGAGAGCTTGTCAGGCCCTGAGAAGGGGCCTTCTGATGCCAGGTGGGAATGTCTGAATCAGGAAGTGCCAGCATGCCCAAAAAAGATGAGCAGCTGTCCCCACACACATCTCTCTGCTCTTGGTGAGCGGTGAGAATGAAAACCAGCGCCTGACTGTGGACTGAACACAGGGTCACATTCAGTCAAGGAAATTTATACTGACTATGACACTTCTTTTATATTCCTAATGTATGCTGCAATTGCTTTTGAATATTCATATGGAAAAATAAACCTCCTCCGAAGCACGTGATAAAAGCAGTTAATCAGGTGATTTCTTCACTACATACTCCTAAATCTACTTTTTCATTATCACTCAGAGCACACTGGCCTGAAAAAGTGAAGAAAAATAAAATTTGAAAAAATATTGTTTCTTAGCAGCAAATCCCATGAACAACCCTGGGGATTAAATAAATATGTTGGATAGCCTGGAGCAAACAGATAAACTGTACCTATTTGGGAACGTGTATGATCAATAAAAGAAAGTAAGAGATGCGACTGATTCTCTTCTATTCACTAAACCTCATGTGAATTCTACATTTCTGTCACAGCAAAATTCACATTTTGCTTGTCCAATCAGTTGGTATATATGTAAACATAGGCCACCAATATCCTGATAATTAGTCTTTAGTTAACAAGTCATTCATCTTAATCTAGGAACGTAGAGCAAAGCAGGATTTCCTCCCAAGGTAGCAATGTGTCCTCCAATTTCAGACTAAATACAACTGCTGAAATCCTGGCAATTTCTATAGGTTAATTGAAAGAAGAGTGTAATAAGATGAGAAGAACTGGCTTGTAAAATTGTACCATTCGTAAATTAAATTGTTTTTTAAAAATGTTAATTTTCAGAACCTGTAAAATAATTTTTTTTAATTTTTCAAGTAACTTTTAGTTTACTAGAATAAAAAAAGAAATAATATGTCACGTTCAAACTCTTCACACTTCTTTCAAAAGACAGACCTTATAAATAATTTATTCATTATTAAATTTCCGGTGTTAAATAGTTGCGATTTCAGTGACTGTCATTTTAAAGAAATAAAGTTTTCAGTGTCTTCATCCATTCTGGATTTTAGACTGCTCTATTATTTAAAATAAATATAAATGGGTTCTTCTGCAGTATTTTCCCTGTGAGTCTCCTTGTCAATTATTTTGTGTTCTAAATCTAGTTTATTCTCTTACGACAAATGCTCAAAACACAAACATCATGCTATTTGTTTTTGTAGGCAGATGGGGCTTTGTTCTTGCTTGTTCATTTGCAGATTCTCTAAAAATGTTCTAAAAATGAAAGTGGTAAATTCCTAGCTAAAATACTTCATTCTCTTTACTTTCAGTAAATCCTTCTTTCTTTCTGAAAATGTCAAGAGGGAGATTTTACGGAACTTGAAGTTTAAAATTATTTTTCTATTTTGTCTCATTATTTTCCATTTTATTTCTTGACAATTTAAAAGGAAAGATTAAAATAAGTGAAGTTCTTCTATGCAGCCTCTAATTTTCCTTGAAAAAGTAAGTAGTAACTCAGACTTTTTTTTCCATACTACTGGTTATAGACCTTCTGATCTAATTTTCTTCAAATTGCTAATATTCATTTCAGTTGGTTTAACTACATGTGGATCCTAGAGAAAATCTTGAAATTCTTCAGGTCACTTAGGAAAATTGTTTTTCTTTTTACTTTAAGTGATGCCTTAACATTTTAATTTTTGTGACAAAAATGACAAAAAATGACAAATTACTTTCAGGAAATTAAATCTATCATACATGAAATTTATCATCATAAGAGATGATCTTCATTAGCAATTTTATTATCAGCAATTTCATTTGCAGTTACTCATGCTAAAGTTACTGTCAATAATTTTATTCACAGAAAATTTTCTCAAGTATTTTTAAATTATTTTTTTCTATTCCACTTCAATTAAAGTTTGTTTGTTTTCTACTCAACTGCAATTTGCCTTGCTCCACCAGTGGAAGTATCTTACATGACATATATTTAGAATTGTATTTAGATTTCACATTCTGACTTTGCTTTCACTGTCACATCTGCTCCTTTTGTCTTTTTTGTCTCATTATTTTGTTTAGTTCTTTGTATACCACATTCATTTCAGCTCTGGTCTTATTTCCTTGTAAATCCCACCCAAAGTCCGTAAGGAAGATATGGTAATGATATACTATTGAATTTTTGAACCTTAATTTTATGAACATTGAGTGTTAGTGCATTTCTCTACAGCACTTATAGTTCAACTGCTGCAGCACTACTTGGAAAAAAACATCCTCTGCAGTTGTCAGTACATTACTGCTTCAAAACCAATATTTTTTGTTAGGTCTTTTTGTAAGATCAGGTGATCTCATTTAATGAATGAGGATGTATAGGACAGTTGCAGCTCTGGGTATGTGGATGTCTTTATATCCTGTTAACAATAGAAGACAAAACATGATGGGTCCTGTTAAAAATCAATGTTCTATTATTCTACTGTAAAATTTCTGGAATTTAATATAATCAGCTGAGAGTTGGACAGCACACTGTATTTTCAGAAAGTAACTGGCTCAGTAAGTCAGAGACTTACTGAGTAGTTTGTCTTTACCTCAAGAGACTATGATTTATGAAAAATCTGCCTTTTCCATCAATATCATTATCAAAATGCATAGGCAGATGATTTATTTTTAACAAAGAGAAAACAAAATTTTTGTTGGTTAATAACTTAAAATTTTGTTGTAAATTAAAGAGAAGACATAGGAAGAGGTTTTCTGTTACTCAGTGACATATAACAATAAAGGATGTGATCTCCCTTGGAGTAACACTAGTGGTTACAATTTCCAGGAATGTTAAAATTTGGACAAAATATTCTACAATAATTAATGTTGGTAAAATCTTTTAGTTTGCAAAAAACACCACTGAATATTTGTGCCAACTAAAAGTTCTGTAGAAGGCCAAATACTTTACATCTGTCATGGGGAAAACCCTTTTCTTTTCTTAGTCTTTTGCTATAAATTTTCCTATGTTTCTAGGACCTTATCCATGCATATTTGTGTACTCGTATCATACTTATAAATCAGTGACTGGTGGATATGTCATGTAATGGGATAAGAAGGAAAAGGCATGACTGAGTTATTTTTATTTGCATGTATTGTTGACTGGCACAGATATTTTGTGTGTTGGGTTTTATGTAAAGGAAAAACATTCTCAACAAATATTAATGAGTTAGCCTGCATTTCCACCCTGCAAAAAGTTTTATAGACAAAATATCAAAAGAAGTATGCTAGAAGGATAAGATGTCCTATAGAATGACCTTGAAATACTTTGGGCCCACGTGAAGTTCCCTAAAGTTTAGTTCCTCCTAAGAGCAAGGACCTGCACCAGGTTTGGGTGCCATAGCTGGTATAGACTAGCAGATGAATTGATTAAACCTTACAGATATGGATCTGGGGGTATTGGTGGATCATTTGTTATGATCCAGCAATGTGTACTTGCATATCAGAAAGTCAACTACTTATTGGGTAAGACCATCAGCTGAAGGGAGGTGATTCAAGACAAAACGTAGGCCAGTTCCACTGGTCCTGGAGGAGGGTCACAAAAATTACCAAAGAGGTGGAACATTTTGCCAATGAAAAAAGGCTGGAGAGATGAGATTATTCACTTGAAGAGGAGAAGGCTGTTGTGAGACCTTATGACAGACTTTCAAAATATAAATAAGAGATAGATAGATAGATAGATAGATAGATAGATAGATAGATAGATAGATAGATAGATAGATAGATAGATACCTTTTAATCAAAGCATGTAGTGTCAGGACAAGAAGCAACATTTTTAAACAAAAAGAGGGTCAATCTAAATAACATAGAAAGAAGAAATTCTTTACTGTATGAGACACTGGAACAGGACCCATTGATAGTAATCACAGTCAGGTTGGCTGGAGGTTTGAGCAACCTGGTCTAGTGACAAATGTCTCTGCCTATGGCAGGTAGGTTTGCATGGTCTTTGAAGGCCCTTTTCAAGCCAAACCATTTTATGATCCTATGGTTGTGCTTTGAAGCAAATTTTTTAAATTCAGCCTACAAATAAATACCTATTTTGTCCACCATTGTTCTGGATATAATAAAATACTGAAAACACTGATGTCACAGCATGCAGCTATCACTAAAAAATTAGACCCCCTACGATCTATTTACTTACAGAAGACAATATTCACATATAAACACAAACTATTTTCCTATCATAGTATACTGCTGTGCCAATGCTTTGTACATATTTTGTTAACATATATATAAATAAAAATAGAAAAAGCTACACATATATATACACATATATAGATAAATTTTTAAATTTTTGTGTTTTGGTAATAATGATAAATTTTGAAGTTTATTTTGTTGGAATTAATACAGTATTTACTAAAACACACTATTAAATGTGGTGTGTTAAGGTACTGGTTTGGGCTGAGGTAGTTACCTTTCTTCACAGTGGCTGATACAGGGTTGTGTTTTGGATTTGTACTGAACACAGGTTGATAATTCAGAGATGTTTTTTGTTATTGCTGAACAGGAATTGCACAGAGCCAAGGCCTTTTCTGGTCTTTGTACAGCCACACTGGTGAGAAGGCTGGGGGTGCGTGGGAGGTTGGAGGAGACAGATGGGACTGATTACCCCAAGAGACTACAGGAATATTCCAGACCATGTGACATCATGTTCAGTGTATAAAGTGGAGGGAAGAAGGAGGAAAGAGGGGATGTTTGGTGTGATGGTTGTCTTACCAAGTCACCATTATATGTGATATGGCTCTGCTCTGCTGAGGATGGCCGAACACCTGCCCACCCATGTGAATTCATTCCTTGCTTTGCTTTGTTTGTGTGCTCAGCTTTTGTTTTCCCTATTAAACACTCTATAAGTTGACTCATGGATTTTGTAGCTTTTACCCTTGCAATTTTCTTCCTGATCCTGCTGGTGCAGGAGTGAGTGAGCAGCTGTGTGGGGCTGGGCTGCTGGCTTGGGTTAAACACTGACAGTTACTTAACTGTAGAAAAACCACTGGTTTTCAGAAAATTATCAACCACAATCAAATTCTCTGAGGGAAAGGTGGGGTTTTTTACTATTTTTTCCTAGCTTCTTGTGAATTTCTTTTTAATTCTGCATGTTAAGAGAAAAATCTCTGTGTAATTAATTTTTCTTTCAATATGGTACTTTAGCATTACCTATTTTTAGAGTTAACAAAGAACATTTAAGCATATGCCTCAATTAGGACACACTCTCTTCAAGAAGCCATTTAATTATATTAATTAATCACAATCATTTCAACAAGCTCACAGATATGGTTAAAATAGGAATAAAACTGGACCAAGAAGAACATATAGAAACTGTTCTGTTAGATGTAACAAAGCCTGTTTTTAATGTCTTGGCATTGAAAAATATTTTCTAATACTCTGACAGAATTTGTAACCCCAAACCATCTGGACACTAGAAAAATTACACATCTCAGAACAGAACTAAACCATGGAAAAAAAAGTCTTAGAGACTATTAGACTTGAGTCAATAAGTAATGTGTCTGAAAACTGATTTCTTTCAGGAACTTAAATTCTTTATTCAGGATTTCTGGATATCCTATCTTTTCAACACCTGGTGACAAGAATATATTTTGGTATAGGGAAGAGCTACAAAATTGGGGATTTTTTTTTTCTTAAAAATTACAAAGCTTCATGGTTTTTCCTACTCTCCTTTTTTAGAGTATTATACTCTAGTGTACTACAGTATAGCATAGATCTATGCAAATATCCTTTGGGCAACTTTAAAATGCTGAATTGTATCCCCATTCACCTGTTTAGCCCAGAAATAAGTTTTGTACCTTTAAAACTAGATCTGAGAGTGAAGGGGGGAAAAGGAGAAGTGATGGAATGTCTGAAGCAGCCATATTCAAAAACATAGAGATAAGAGCTCACAGACTGTGTTGTCTGCAGCACGGACAGCTGGAGAGAGCTCTCCTTGGTTTTTAGTTAGTATTTTTTTAGCTAGCTGAGGCAGAGAAGTTCTCCAAACTGTGATTTTTCTTTTTCTTGGAACTCATTGGCCCTGTTCTGGACTGAAAACTCAGAAAAGCCCCAGGAGCTCACACACAGCTGTGGCCACCGGGGCCGGGATGTGGCATTTCCCAGTGCAGGAGGGACTGAGCGAGCTGAGATAAACCCCGTAAACAGGACTCCGAATTTGCCACCTCTTCAGAACAGCCAGAGGTTTTATTGTTTATTATTACTCATTTTTTATGCTTGTAAATACTTTGCTTGTTAAATAAACAGTTTTTTCCACTTTTCTCCGAGGAAATCTTTTTCCAAACCAGTTGGAGGAGGGGCTGCTTGAATCTGCCTTCTAGAGGGACCCGTTAGGAAGTTTCCTCCCAGATTTCCCCAAAACGAGACAGCAATTGACTTATCTGCCTCAGGTAACATATCTTCACTGTCAGTCTTCCCAAACACCCTATACACCAAACTGTGTTTGAGGCACTTTGAGCTAAAATGCAGAGCTGTGTTTTGTGTGAAACCCAACCTTTATAATGCTCCTTTTTTCAGAGTTTCAGAGTTTTCAGAACAAGAACTTTATTACTCAAATGGACTTGAAATTGCTCTCTCCCTTCTACTCCAGTCTTATGAGACCAGAGTAAGACAGGGGATCTGTTGAAATGAATCCAGAGAAGAGACACTAAGTTGATCACCCCACTCCTCTTCTCTGGACTTGAAAAGCCAACTTAGGGTGCCCAATGCTGCTCTGGGGTCTCCAGAACACGAGAAATAGGGGCCAATTAGACTGGGTCTGGAGAAGCATCACAAAAATTATGAGTGTTATTCTAGAATCTTGCTTTGGCAAGATACTTTCTGCATCTCTAGTGACATTTTCACTGGTGCAGCACATTCCACATAAAAGAATTTAAAGCTTTTCTTCAGTTTAGCAAAGAGAGACCATGTAATTACTTCCAAAGATTAAATACTTGGGGTTTTATTCTAAAAAGAAATTGGTAGTGGTTCAATATTCCTCTTTGTGTCTAGAGACTAATTGGTAGTGGAAAGCAACCAAATAAAAACAGTTTAATATATGTTTATTTTGGCTTTTTCCTAAAAACTTTTTTGGGTTTAGTATCATTTACAGAAAACCCATTGTCCTATAAATATCATAATTACGTACTAAGTACCCAACTGAGAGGAAAGGTTTAAAGTTGGTAAGGAAAAAAAATCAGGAAAGCCAAAACTTTAAATGAATAACTGCTTTCAGACATTGATTTCAGGCAGGATTTAGGTAGCATCTCTTCAACTACCCCATTTTAAAAATCACATAATCTGTAACTCCTGAATGAGGCCTAAGTTAGCACTCAGTACATATACTCAATTAAGGACCACAAGCAGTGTTTTTATTCACATAAATGCTTGAAAAAACTGTGTAAGTGAGCAATCATATGGGGATTTCTGTGCAACAGTTGCTTCATATTCTTTCTCTCTGGTTTTTTTCAAGGTTCACTCTTCCACAATCTGTTCTTGTGCATGGACAAACATAATTAGTAACCTAAAAGTCACATTTTCCCATGTGCCATATACCATAAGAATAAGAATTTTAGAATTCCTTTTTTAACTCTAATGTTTTTCAGTGCTAAAAAAACTCAACACTAACATAGCAGTCCCTACATCCCTATTCAATTTCAGTTTTCAGTGGTGATTAATAAGGATTCCTCAGATGAATAAAAAATTCAAGTTGGAAACGTTTGTTTCTTTGCCAAGCCACTATCAAGGAATTTCCCCCTATAAAGTAGGCAATAGTATTTATAGCTGATGGTTCACGGAGAAAATGAAGAGCTATGTTAAGGATGTTAAGAGCAGTTCCTGCTGAACATTAGAAAACTGAAGTCGGCTATCTCTTTCTTACTAATTTCAATTTTGAAGAAAAATAATTCATCGATTCCAAAGTCATCCAGGCCTTGCAGGATCTAAAGACAACTAAATAGTAATTTCAGATGGCATAACCTAATTATTTTGGAAGCTAAGTGAAAACATATTGAACCATAAATGCAAAAGGCAATTTTCAGAACAAAAGACTTCATAAGTATCTGAATATGTGAGTTGTTTTCTTCATATGTGTGGTGATGGTTGCTTGAGTAAGAACCATTTAAGAATGAAAAATCTGGCTGAACAGGTGCCCATATGAATATTTTCTAATTGTAGTTCCTGGAGCCGTAAAGAGTGCTTCTGAGTACTTACTGGCAAAACTTGAGTAAGAAATATTGAATCAGTGTTTTTTTATTTGGTTGTTTTCAATTGTAAAATTGATTTTCACATTTTCTTGTATCATTCAGCAACAAATACATAAGATTAGAAGTTTCTTTTGTGCTTTTACAGTGCTTAGCACAGCTTGAGGTCTTGTATCATTTGAATAGTAAATTAAATAAAACTAATGCTTATTAAGAACAACACTAATAATATTGTTATTGAACTGTGAGATTTGTGTGGTCCTGTCCTGATACTGAAATACTCTCAAAGATGCTTCACTTAAGAAGAATCCTGCTCTCTTTCATTCTTGACTGCTATAAGCCAACTTTAAATAAAACATTTGAAGAGTTTTGAGGATTTTCATATATTCCTGGTAGCTTTTCTCAATGAAAAAAAAATATTTATTTGCACTGGGAAACCAGTTGTCAAAGCAGAATACAGAAATTCAAACATCAGCTTAAATGCTTATTGTTCTTCTCAACTAAATCACTGTTTTGCTTTGGAGGGTTCTGTACAACTCCATCAGTCTTCAGGAACTGATTCTAAAGGTAATTTTAACTTCTTAAGCTATTATAGAAACACAAATTCTAGAAAGATCTAGCAGTTTCACAAAATATTTCTAGAAGTATAGCCCAGAGAACAGGGGAGAATCAAGGCTAGTTCTCTCATAAAATTAATAATTTTTATGAATTAGTGAATGTAGTGGTTTGAAAGCAAAACCAGTGAGACACTCCAGGTCAGAAATGCAATTTAATAGGAAGGAAAAAAAAGTAAAATAAAATAAATGCAATAATACAAAGAGACCACTGACAGAGTCGGAATGCAACCTGAGCAGGATGGTGGAAGCAGTCCAGGTGAGGTGCTCTTCCTGAAGCAGTGATCCCTTAGAAAGGTCTGGTAGCTCTGGTCCTCTGGGAATCCAGTGGATAAGTGCTACTTGCACTGTCCCACACACCAGCTTATATCCAGGTGAGAATGCTTGGCTCCTCCCCCTGGGCAGAGCATCTCACAATAGGATGAGGAGTTGTGAAGTGGGTCCTTGATGGCCCATTACACAGAGATAACTCCTGGAAGGAGTTACCTGTGAGTCATGGGCAAGGCATTGATGGGCCATTAGCAGAAGATAGTCTGCTAATGGGAGGGAGGGGGCAAGGAAAACACTGCCCCAGCTGGTTTCAACAGCTCATGAAGATGTTGATAGAATAAATACTTGGTGCACATCCTACACTGAAACCCAGGACAATGAAAATAGGTAAATCTGCAGTTTCCACAGATGGCTAACATACTATTTTTTTCCCTTTTCCCTTTTCATTAGACAGAAATATTTATTATTTAAGCCTGATTCAAAAGGTAGTTAAGGTTTAACTTTTCTATGTTGCGCTGGCCATAAGGCTGAAATACCATGGTCCGTGCTTGCCTAAGTTCCCACATCTTTCCAACTGAGCATCTCCTATCATTTGATTGAGCTGAAATTAAATGAATAAACAAGCCCTGAGTAAAAGTTATAAGTAGTATTTATAACATAAGCTGTCTCATTAATCTTGTGTATAGCAGAAACATATTACTAGGTGAGAGAAGTAAATCAAACAAAGTCATAAGAAAAGCCATTGAGTGCAGCTACACTGTCATTATGCAGCTGTGTAAATTGTGGTTCACCTACACACTGATTATAGAATGCAGTTCTCATTTCTTAATCTTAAAAAGCATAGATAAATTAGCCTGGAAATACTTCTTTTTCTAGGCAATAATGTTGATAAAATATAACTTAAAAATTGTTTCAGTGAGTAAAACTTGCAAATCAGCTGAGTCTTACTTCGGAAAAAAGGACTTGTGAGAGGTCTAAGACTACAGATTTACAAAAATATAATCAGTATTTTTAAGTTCAAAGAAGTTTCTACCTCTGTTAGAACTAGTTACCAATCAACAGAACTTAAATGAGGTAAGTTTGCAGAGACAGAAAGAGGTAGTTATTCGTAGAGGGGTATATGACTAGCCACAGTCATGTCTAACAGAGACAATAGCATGTGTGCCTCACTGCTTTTATTTCATCCTTAGCGTGCATTTGGGTCAATGGGTTAGAGACAGTGCACTGGTTTGAGTAGATATTTGGTGTAACCCTGTGTGCATTCATCCATCCAGTGATCTTTTGGCAGTGAGACAATGAAAATGAGGTGGAGAAGGAACTCTTAAGAAATTGCCTGACTACTTACACTAATGGGGTGTTTTCTCAAAAATCTTTTCATCATTACAATATACTAACACCCAAATAATTATTTAAATATTATAAAATGCTAGAAACTTTACCTACTATGTGTATTTGCTACTGTCACTAGTTTAAGAGGTATCAGTTCTGCTACCACTTTTTCTTTTCCTATATGTTTCATCATTCTTTGCAGACCATTAGTGGTGTCAACATGTGGAATTTTAAATTTACAATTTCCAGGTCAGAAACTGGTACAGATGACTTAGCCACTTACAGAATCCATCCTACCTATCAGTATCCTACTGATAAATTAATATGTGTAATGGCAATAATGACAGTGAAGGGCATCATATTTGAAAAGTCATGGCAGAGTGGTGAAGCTCCCAGTTTCTGGAAAAAGGGAGATATAACCACCTATTTTTGAAAAAGGAAAGTAGAAGGACCTGAGTTGAGACTGGTCAGTCTCACCAGTGTGTTGGTCTGTCTTGGTCTGAAAGACAGGTGTCTGCTAAGGGAGGCAGGAGCCTCCCTTGGAATGGAAAATATAAACCCTTTTTCTCCAAATTATTATAATTTTGAAATAAAGGGGCTCTCAGGCAAAAAACATGAGAATAAGAATAGCAGATTCTTATTAGCATGTATAAATAATAATTTAAAAACCCCAAACCCACAACTTAATAGGAAAATTAAAATAAAATGCAGTAGTACAAAAAACACTGACAGAGGCAGAATACAACCTGTCACCCTGTCGGTCAGAGTGTTCATAGCAGTGCAATGAACAGTGTTATAAGGTGGCTGCAGTCCTACTGGAGTGACAGATGTGGTTCTGTTGAAGCAATAATCCAATAATCACAAAGCCACTTAGTTCATTTTTTCAGTCACACATGTACCTTGCTAAAAATCCACAATCTCACTTACTAGAATAATTTATTAAAGGCAAGGTGCATTTAAGAATCAGCTTCTTTAATAATGCCATTTTTTTTCTCTCTTTTTTTTTTTTTCTCTTTGTATGTCAAGAGGAGGAGAGAAAAAAGACCAGGAAATCATAATCTATGTCTTTAATGAATGGATGTAGCAGTAAATAAATAATAAATAAGTAAAAATCCTTAAACTCTTGGGCATTTCACATAATAAATTGTCCCATTTACTTTGACCTTTTCTTACAAACACCTTAGTGAGTCAAAAACAGTTACTGAGATGCCTACATTTGTAATATTATTTTTTCCCTGTGATCAGATAATTGCAAACTAGAGTATGTAAAAGCAGAGTACCTTGGCTTTCAAATGCTTCATTTAAGGTAGTGACAGGGTAAGTTTCTGCTTTCTTATCCATTTAGTAATCTGTAATTATTTTCATTTTTCTTTCTTAGATCAGATTAAAATTAATATCTCCAGTTAATAACTTCGCAAACTTAACTCTGGCTATGAATCAATAATAGAGTATCATTATTTTCAAAGAACAAACTCAGTTTTTTGAGGAGATTTTGCTTACAAAGCAGTGCATTCAAAACTGTATTTTTTTTGTTGTACATATATATACTTCCCTCCATCAAATTGAAACCTTCCTTTTATTTATGCCTATTAGCTGGTTTGCCATGTGGCAAAAACATGGCCTGGATTTGGAACAATCTTAAAGGCTGAAATTGGCTCACTTCTGAGTCCAATATATAATGGAATTATACTGAAATATCTATTTATATTTTTGAAATACCCTACAGATTCCCAGCTTTCTTTACACTTATTTAGTGAGTGCACACAATGAACTTTTATAGGACTTATATAGATCTACATCATGTTTTTGTGAAGTGTATTCTAATTGGTCTTTGACCTGGCTGCAAGACAATGTGAAACTGTGAGGTTTTTAAAGGTATTAAAGTCCTAACAGATAGATGGCAGACTTATCTGTGTTAAGCAAATCATTCAAATATGCTACCACCCCTAAAAAGATATCAGAGTTCATCAATACTCCTCAAAGTTATCTGAATTTTAAGATGGCAGCTGAGTCCCCTGGACATCAATTCTTTGGTGGTACAAGCTGCTTTACTGAATCACATTTTCTTCTATTCCAGAAGTCACAGATTAATTAACATTTTAAATGATAAATAATTCTTTATGTGATATTTATGTAATGAAATCAAATAAGAGAACATCAAAATACCAGTAGGACTACCTCACTTCATATTTTAGTAAACAATAAGGAAAGTTGAGGGTCATTTTATGCTGTAAAGCAAAATTTAGATTGTAATTTTCAAATGCTCACTCAAAGATTTTGGGCTGTTTGTCAGGATCTGGTGATAATACAGTTTATTACAGTACATACACACACAAAAAGTCATATATCACAGTTAAAAACAAATAAATTATAATCAGTAAATAATGTGATCACAGCATTCAGTGGAGATTTGGAATATATTCTTTTTGATTGCCAGACATACAATTTGTGGCATAATAAGATAGAATCTAAGTGGAGGCATCTCTCACATCTTTCATCTCTCACATTTAACGAAAGAGATTTTACCCTCCTCATTCTCCTGATGTCCTATGTAATCTCAGAACTGGCTTTGAACAGCCTAAAGGCTTTTAGCATGTGCTATGTTGTTATTGGAAAAGTTCTAAAAACAGAGCCAAGAAGTAGCAATATTCAGCTTTTTCCCTCCACTCCTAAGGGATTGTTATGTTTATAGTTGGTGATTTGGGTAATTCACTCCAAGGTATTTTAAACTGTGTTTCTAGCATGGAACATTTGTCTAGTCAGTTTCTAAAGAAGAGATTCAGAAGCTCCTTTACAAGGTAATTCTTTCCAGTGGTCTTGGGTGCATTGATGGTGGGTATCAACGTGCTAGACTGAAACATCATCTGCTAAAATTCCTCCATTCTAAACATCAAAGTACTAACAGTGGTTGCTATCCTAGAAAAAACTTCTGACCTCTGACACCTCTCATGTAGGTGAGTCAGCAAGCAGATTTAGATTACAGCAGGAGAAAAAATTCAGTGTCAGCTAATTAGTATCCGAGAGTTATTCAGGTGGTACTGGAGGAGGAACAAAGGGCAGGAGCAGAAATAAAAAAGAATTCAGTTAATGTAGGAGTCTGTTTCCTTCATGCTGTCCATGTCATCTGGACATTGTTTTTTCTGGCATGTCATGGAAAGAAAAGAAAGTGATCTTCATCAGCCTCCAAAGGTCAGTGGGTCCTGTCCAAGTGTTCAAGGCAAATGTTGCTGGACCTGTTTATTGGGAAGCAGCCAGCAGCTGCCTGACTACTCCATTAGCATACTTTTCAGGGCAAAAAAAATCAAGTCAGATCCAGATCTCATCCACCAAACTTTGGTTATCATGCTCCTGTGAGGAGCACCACTTCCTCAGAAACACTGCTGGGGTAAAGACTCTGCTGGGGTTTTAATACCAATATGAATTAGGGTGGCGTTTTGCTCCTTGATATAGGTTTGATTCTTGGTTTTCTTTACCCTTAGGAACTGAAATAATTACTTTAGTCTTAACTCAGGTTTTGGGGTGCTACACTGTGATGAAAACTATCAGACCCAAGATCTGGTAAAAGAGCATATATGTTGCTTCATTTTACCACAGAGATTTAATTCTATACTGGTCTGAAAAAAAGCAACTTTCTAATCAGATTGTCATGACAGCCATTCTGTGACAGACCTGTTACACTTAATTCATATTTCTTCCCCTTACAGACTGGAAAACATACTCAAACATGTTCTTTAGAATAAACTTCAGTTTCTGGTGCCAGAAGGTTCTCTTACTAAACAGAAAATTTTGTATTAGCCTTCTTAAAGTCAACAAAGTGCTGCCTTAAGTCTTAAAAGCAATAGATTTATTAAAAGTGGCTTGTGCAGTCAATATGTGAAATGAAAAAGCTCATTTCGTCTTGTCCAATTTTTACATTACTCTTCATTTTCCCAGGGAACTACAAAGCTGAAACACTTTTCAGTAAAACAGTTCCGTATAAAATGATCTGTTTTGTCTAGCTGTCATTGAGAAGGAATGCATTTTCACTGCCTTGGTATCTGAATATCCTTCCTTTTCTCTTAAGTCAGCCACTGGAACTCTAATGATCAAAGTAATTTCAGAAGGTAGTCTCTATTGTGAAAGCCATCTCATTCACATGTGAGGGATGAGTTATTTTTCTCCACTAAGAGAGCAGCAATAATTTCCATACCTGTTTTCTCCACACAAATAATGTTGTGCTTTTCATGTCCCCCTTCAAATTTTTTAAACTGCTGTAGTTTTATGACTTTTGAAGACTTTTTAATAGTAATATAATATTCTGATGCCAGGAGCCCCAGGAAAATCACAATCCACTTCTTCTGCTTTCATCTACTTTGATTAATTTGGTTGTACACAATCCTGACTTCTAGAAGGGAAGTCTGCAAAATACATGTTTTCCTCTGTGAAGTGGGTGCAGCACATTAGAAATAATAATAAACTATGCTGGAAACAATATTTATTTAACATCTTATCAACTGGTTTGGTACTATTCATCAAAACAAATGGAACTGCCCTTGGATATTCTTCACATTTGTCTCCTGTATTCAGTCATTTGCAGTTAGATGTGTTAAAGAGAAGCAAGTCATTAGTAAATTTAGTTACAGGTATTTGCTGTCGTATATAAGGCAGGCATACTCATGGATAACTGTGGAAACCTGGGCAACTCAATTAAGGCTTGAGCATCTTAATCCTGAACCAATGAAACTTACCTTCCTCAAGAGGGCAGCTGAAGCAGGCACGATGCTGAGCAAATATTGTGTTAAACAACAGAGAGAAGAGGAAACACTGGAGACAAGATATTGAATTTCTGGGGTTTGGGTTGGGAATGGGAAAGTGAGCCATCTCCAGCCCCTTGGGCTATATCACCTTTTTTACTTCCAGGAAAAAAATTTGTTAACCACGCTTGACACACATATATATTTTTTCTCTCTCTTTCTTTTTTTTTTTTTT